>JBBYHK010359309.1:4076-20498 GCA_038382065.1 Adansonia grandidieri | reverse complement strand
TTTTTAATTAATTAAAAAATAGTTATTTTACCCACTCCTTATAACCTTTATTGTCTCCAACCTTAGCATAGGAATGGCCTAAAATTTGACCAAGCCTTAATGTAGCCAATCATTATTTAGGCCCAGTTTTATTTTAAAGAGTTTATCCTGTTTAATCTGAATAGCAATTAATTTTGATTAAATTGTTAATTTCATTTAGCCAAATAATTTTTCATAATTTTAATTCTAATTCAAAATAAAATATGGTAGTTTTATTCAAATACAATAATTATGTACTTGTTATCAAAATAAAATTAACTATAGTAGAATAATTACTTTTTATCACAAAATTAAAAAAATAAATATTTTTTAATTTATTTTGAATATCATTCATATTTAATTTATAAATAAATATTTAAACTAAACTTAATATATATTAAATTAATTATATAAATAATTAATTTCTCATATCTATTTAGTTTAAATTAATTCTTATATTTATTAGAAGATAAATATAATTAATTCAAATTACTACTTCTTGTCTAAATAAATATTTGATCAAATTAAATATATATTCTAAATAAACAGTACCAAAAACAATCTTTTATTTATTTATCAAAGCAAACACCTAAACCGTTAAAAGGAATATACTTGGTGCACCAGTTCACCATATTGAGAATCATCTGACAGCAGGTTTTTTGATCAATAACCATCCGTTAAGGAATTATGTTGAGCTAGTGGAGAGACCAATTGGACTATATACTTAGGCTCCAATAATCTATGTATTTATTACTCTATACTAAACAATTAATCATATACTTATTAATCTTAGAGTCATACCACAAAAGGCTTGAGACTATAACTCCCAATTATAAAGCTTTTTAAATAGCATTTTAGTCCAATGACTTTGTCATATGAGTAATATCCTCATATGATATTCATGATCAACTTAAGGTTAAAGTCTGTTTTACCTATTTGATCACTTTACCTTAAAGTTCCATTATACTTTATGTGAAAATGATTGCTTACCACATGTGAACAATTTATCATTTGACATACAAAAGATCAAGGCCTCATGCATTTTCATTGTCCTTGTATAATGGCTTTTAAGAAGATAACTTTAACTTTTTATAGAAGCTATGATTCCATATCTATAAGTGAAGCTCTTATTGAGTATAAGTCATATACCCAATGTACCAGTCTAGTAGCTTACTACTTCAATATGTTTTAGCCTTTGAAATGTCAAAGTATACAAATTATACACTTAAAGTGAATTACTTACTCAAGATTAAGGTAATTACTAAATGAACGTTAAAAGTGAATTAATCTAAGTAAATAGACTTATTAATGGATTAATTATGCTTTACTCCAGTCTAATGTATCACAACATCTAGGTGATACATCTATGTCTCTAATCTAAAGTCAGCTCGCTCTAGATGACCAGGATAAGCCATCTCCCTAATTAGATTTAGAAGACATAATAATCTTAACATGGGTTAATTAGTTAGATTAACCCCATAAACTATGGACTAACAATTTAAACTACTTACCTTAAAATGTTGTCTTCCAATGTATAAAGTCCTTTATATGCAACATTCTAATGGTATAAACACAAGTAGTCAATAAGCTATATTTGCTTACATTTACTTTAACATATAATTTAAATTAGGATGGTATAGCAATGATATAATGAAATTTTGAATATATAAATATGAATAATCAGTTTAAACCAATGAAATACATCAAAATGTCTTTTATCCTTAAGGCATTCCTAACAAGTACCTTCTAAAGACAACTTTAACCATTCAGAGCTTTTAAACATTGAGAACAAGATTAGTGAACCTTTAGAAAAAAAGGCAACTTGAAATGTTACAACCAATTGTTGAATTAGGCTTCTAAATTATTAGATTTGCATCACCCAAGCATGTATTTGCATCTTCATGCACCATTCATTAAATAATTAACAATCTTCTAAGTATGGACTCCTAATTCCAAAAACCTTAAACAAGCAAGGAACCTCAAGTACTAAGTTTTGCTTCCTAAAAGCCTAACGGAACTCTAGGTAAGAATTTTTGTGAGTTCATAAATCAAAAAGTCATCCAGGTAAGGTACTTAAATCCAATTAACTTTAGTCCATAAGAAATTAGATGCCTATCCTTGGTCTAAAAAGAGTAGGATTCATATCTTATTAGTCCATAATAAATTGGATGCCTTTACTCTTAGTCCATAATGAGTTAGGCACCTATTCTCTTAGTTAATAAAGAGTTGGATGCCTATCTTTTTAGTCTATAAGGAGTTAGACTCTTATCCTCTTAATCCAAAAATAGCTAGATGCCTATCTTCTTAGTCCACAAATAGCTAGATGCCTATCCTCTTAGACTACAAAGAGCTGGGCACCTGTTGGGTGTATCCACAAAGAGCTATGCACCAATCTAGTTTGTCTACAAAGTGCTAGGCACTTGTCAAGTCTATCCACAAAGAGTTGGGCACCTATCAAGTTTGTCAATAAAGAGCTAGGCACTAGTCAAGTCTATCCACAAAGAGCTAGGCGCTAGTTAAGTTAGTCCACAAAAAGTTGGGCAACTATTGAATCTATCCTCAAAGAGCTAAGAACCAACAAAGTTAGTTGACAAGAGTTGGATGCTTATCAAGTCAGTCCACAAAAGCTAGATACTTATCGAATTAGTCCATAAAGACCTGAACGCGTATCGAGTTTGTCTATAAAGAGTTAGGCACCAATCAAGTTAGTCCACAAAGAGCTAAGCACTTATTGAGATTGTCTACAAAGAGCCAGGCACCAATTATGTTAGTCCACAAAAAGCTGAATGCCTGTAGAGTCTATTCACAAAGAATTAGCCACTAGTTGAGCTTGTCCACAAAGAGCTAGGCACTAATCGAACCAAAGTCCATACCATCTAGTGCTTATTTGGAAGGGTCAAACCTTAGAAAACCTAGAAGCGCAGTAGGAAGGTTAAACTCTACAAAAACCTTGTTTAGCCTTTTATTACAGTTGCCACCAATAGATTGTAGCCATCATGGAAAAACATTAATTAGATTTAATTTTTAGAGGCACTCAAGAGGCATCATCTCATTTTGGATAAAATTATGTGTAGTTGTCTATGCCTTGTTCCTGATACTCAGCATTGACCAAGGATGAGCTATTCTAGACACCTTATTTTGTCCAAGCCAATGTCCAAGGCATCAAAAGTCATCATTTGAGGCACCATTGTAGTCATTCAAATGAGCTTAAATCAGTTTCCCACCATTCTAAGCTAAGGTGAGGTGTTTAGAGGGTCAAAGTGACAAAAAATCCACATTTTTCCATAAGCATATTGATACATGACCTTTATGTGTTGATATTAAACCCCAATGTTGTCATAATTTCAAAATTTCTTTGTTGGTATTGATACCAAGAATGTTTGTATTGAGACAGGTTTATATCGTTTAAGAAGTCTCGAGGTAGCAAGTAATCATTATAAAAATTTATAAAAGAACTTATAAACATTGCAGTGAAAACATAACAATAAAGATAATTCAAAACCCTTAAATAAGATCATCTTGCATGACTTTTAACTAATCTTTAAGATCAAGAAACATAAAGATCTATTTAAGGTTCAAACATGCCTTAATCTTGAAAAGACTTTCAGTAATTTCATGACCATGCTTCATGAAAACACCGAGCCTAATTGTTGTAAACTAAAGTTGTCTAAGCATCTAGCCTTTAACAATTATCCACACAGGTGACTTGGAAAATCTTCAATAAGGAAGAGACTTTGTTGCTAAGAGCTATGCTAGTAGCTTAAGTATCAATAAACTTTTCCTTACACTTAGAAGATCTTGATTCAATAATTAAAACAAAGAAGAAAACAATTTTTCTCTAAGAAAAGCCAAGATTGCTCAATCCATCCATAGAAAAGTTGAGACAAACCATAAATTATAATTTTTGAGGTCTCTTGGTTGATTTTCTAAGTGTAATCTCATGTATATAGGATGCAAACTTGGGTTTATATAGTCAAGGGTTTAAAACTTTATTTTTTGAGAAATTATAATTTTGCCCTTGGCCCGCATGAACTTATTTAAATTAGGCCTAAGTAACCATTACTTGTATTAAAGATATAAGCCTAGCATTAATTTAATTTTTACTGGTCACCCTTATGTGTATGGCCCATTAGGCCCTCATCATATTGGCAATAAATATAGAATAGCCTAATTAAGAATATTTTATACTTATAGACCAAGATTGGCATCTAGCAATGCATTATGGCCACCTAAAATGTAGGAAGTGTCAATATGATTTTGACAAGCCCTTTAATATTCAGTATCTTAGTGTGATAAATATCTTTTCATCATATCTCTTGCAATTAGTAAGAGCTTGATTTAGAGTTTGCTTAGCTCATTCAATATTAGTATGCAACCCTTATGTGTCAACTCCATAATCAATACTGCTTTAGCCAAGGACTTTGAGTTAACATAGGCCAAGTACATGTGAGACATGTCCCCTCATATCACTTGGGGTGATGAATCCTCTCTAGACCACTTATTTACCTACCTTATAATTCATTTCATACCCAAAACCACCCTACCATTAGCTTTCATCTATTATGGGCCTGTTCATGATGGAATCAAAGCATGACACTCCTTATATGAGATGACTTGGTGTTACAAGTCTAAGGATCACTTACACTACTAACACATGAGAGTATTTCCATAGACAGTTGACTGAAATACCAAATGGAACTCTTATGGGTCACACATATAAGGGTGACCCTAAGTACTCATATGATGCCCCTAAGTATCCTTATACTTCAACTTATGAGAATAATTGCAAGCATCCTATGCATAGAGGTTTACATATGCCACCTTTGTGCATTGTCAATGCCCGATCTTGACAATACAATAACCAAGAACATTTTAGAAACATGGCTTTAATGCATAAGGGTTTTATAATTGCAATTCTTTACAATTCCCTTAAAAGGGCAATGTGTTTCATGGGCTTTATCTACATAAGATATTTATAACAATTATGCAATTAAGTCTTATGGCTAAAGAAATAGTTTTATAACATTAATTAAATATAATGTTTGATTACATTAAATCACTAAATGCTAATGCCTTACAGGCCACAGCGATTGGCTTGTAAGGTTACACTAACAATCTTCCTTTAGTACAAAAGCCTATCGCCTGTATGTCTAAGTCCTATACCCTCTATATGATGATCATGTTTATGCTAGGATAGAACTTTAATGAAAGCATCAACTAAGTTTTCCTTGGTGGGTACTCATTCCATGCTAATGTCACGTCTTTCAATGAGGTGATATTGTTGTAACACATGTTTAGATTTGTGATAAGACCTTGGTTCCTTAGCTTGCACTATGGCTCCATTTTTGTCATAGTAAAGTGGCACTAAATTAACAATACTTGGAACCACACCAAGTTCGGTGATAAACTTCTTCATCTAAATTGCCTCTTTCACGGCTTCACATGAGTAAATGTATTCAATTTCAATTGTTGAGTCTATAATAGCAGTTTATTTGGAACTTTTTCAATTGACTACAACATCATTAAGGGTAAATACAAAATCGCTTTTTGATTCACTATCATCCTAATCAAATTGGAAGCTAGTATCAGTATAACCTATTACATGGAGTTTAGCCCCTCCATCAGAATGAAATTCTTCATAGTGATCTAATGACTTTCACTAGGATCAATTTGGTATCTACTCATGATACTTAGAGCCTATGATACATTTGGTCTTGCACATAGCATAACTTGCATAATAGATCAAATAGCCGAGGCATATGGGATCTCATCCATCCATGCCCTTTCATCTGATGTTTGAAGACACATTTATTTCAAGTAATGCACACCATGTACCATATGCAGGTTTCCTCTCTTAGAGTTTTCCATGCTAAACCTTTTTAGCACTTTTACCTATGTAAGTGGTTTGAGATAAGCCAAGCAATCTTTTCAATCTTTCTCTATAGATTTTTACAAGAAATCAACATGATTAACGATCAAAACAATGATAAGCCAAGCAATCTTTATAAGAAAAACAAGCTTGGATTTAATTCAATCAACATGATTAACAATCAAAACATGCTTTTAAACATTTAAGCGTATCAATTGAATAAGAAGCTTCTAAATTCATTCAATTAAACATAAAGTTCAGTTTACCCAAGTTCAATTTAACTTAATTTAGTTTTCATCAAGTAAGCATCATTTATGGAAAGCCCACTCAAGCTTACTTTAATTCCACCATGGCCAAAAGATTTTCTAATTTTTTTAAATAGTTCTCTAAGTTTAAAAACCTATGATTTTATCATTTTGCACTAGATTCAAGTTCTATCTACTTAGATTTTAGCTCAAACTAGCTCAAATTTGCTAGATTGTGCTAGATTAAATCAATTAAGTTAAGGATTAAACTAATCTAAGCTAATTGAAAGTGAGATTAAGCATCTAAACATGCTTGAACCACTCATCAAGCTAGAAGATTATGATTCATCATCTAAACTTGATAATTCTAGCTCAATATCATTATATCCTAGTTCAACTTAGTAAATCATCAAAATCGTAACAAAACATGTTGGCTAAAACCTAGATCTAAGAGAATCATCTTATTTAAACCTATATCAAGTTATTTATCATGATTTTAAGTTAAATTTCAGTAATTAATCACTCAATCATGCTTAGAATAATATAAAATCGAGTAAATTATAGCTTAAAATAAAATCAAAACATCATAACATCAAGATTCAAGATGGTCAAAGCATAGAGATGTCCTAAATACCTTAGCCAAACATCATTCAAGCAAAAAAAAAAAAAAGGAATAAATCATTAAAATCATGAAATTGAATTAAAATCAAGGAAAAAAGTAAGAAATTATACCTACTTCAAGTTTGATTTCCTTCCTAAAGATAATAAGAGCTTGAGTGAAAATAGAATATTCTAGATTTTCTAAAATTTGGGAATGTTAAAAGTTATGAAATCATGGATGATAACCCTAATTTATACGCTTTAAAGTTGGCAATTTAAGCTTTAATCACCCTAGGGTGATCTTAGTTTAATCACTATCCTCCTTACTAATTTAGGGAAAATGACACTACTACCTTTAATGATTGGATGATTAAAATTCACATATTTATCACATGGTGAATTTGGCCAAGGCGTTATTGTTATACTAATTTATGCACAACTTTTTATTCCATTCAATTGATCATGATTTGTCTATGTAAAAGTGCAATTAAATGTTTCATTTGTAGTAAAAATGTGGCCTAATGACTTTCTTTGAAAAAACTCTGAATTTCCTATCTCAAACCTCTTGGATCAAGCCTTTGGGAATTTTTAGCATTCTAAATCCCTAAGGTCCTTTCATGACCCAGCCTTAATTATACCTTCTTGACCTAAAGTCCATGTTCAATTTTATTCATGTAGTCAATTTGGAAGATCGAGTTGTAAAACTCTTCCAATTTCCAAATCCAATTCTAGGCTAGAAAGTTAACTTTTTATAGTTGACTTTGCTTATAGCTGACTTTTGATTATGACTTTAAAACAAATTTCTTTTTTATCCAACTAACCTTAGTAATCACTTTAATTCTATCAAAAGACATATACCAGTCAACTTGTGACATTCTCAAATTTTTGGGACTTGAATCCTGGCTTTCTGAATTTAGCACCTACCCTTTAAATCAAACAATTAAGCTTGAATGCCTTATTATGTTAAACTAAGCTAATGGGAGCTAACTGAAACCTTAATTGGACATTTTTATCATTTATAATTTATCTGAGAGGATCCAAACCAAGAAAATTCATTCAACCTTTAAAATCAAGAAATAAAGTTAATTAGAGGCCTAGATAAAATAAGGTATCTTCTGATGTCTCTTTTTACTGATTGCTAAGAACTGAGGAGGAAGGCAAAGACTAAATAGATATTATTTTGTCTAAGATCTAATAAGCTCAACTAGAAAAAGTTTTTTTTTGCATGTAATATCCTAAATAATTATTGCTCATGCAAAGGAAAATAAATCCTCGCTAACCTTTTGTTTAATTGATGAGATGCCAATTCCACTAGTTTTTTTGCCTAAATAAACAGATTAGACTTAACAAAGAAATTAAAGCACCAACTTTATTGGCCTTCTCCCCAACCAAATGAAGTAAACTAACACACTTCTAACTTCACTAGTCTTTTGCCTACTAAATGAAGAGGACTTGGGTTGCCAGTCTACCGGTCTTCTATATAACAAAAGAGAGTGGATTTACACATAGTGCCTACTTTAACAGACTTACACATTGCCAAATAAAGAGGACTTGACTCAAAAAACTACTTCATCGATCTCTACCTAATCAAACAGAGAGGATAAAAAGAAAACTAACATCATCAACTTTTGCCTTCATCAAATTAAGCATACAAAGGACCACAAACTCCAGCAGTCTTTTGCCTAGCTAAGTACAGTTAACAAAAGTAAATCTCCATTTGATCTTCTACTTAATCGAATGAAGCTGACTTAAAGCCTGCTTTATTGACCTTTCACATAGTTAAATGAAAAGAACAATTGACTCCAATGGTCTTTTACCTAACTAAGTGAATCTGACAAAAGGAAAACCTCATTTAAACTTTTACTTGATTAAACAAATTTGACGCAAACCTTATTGCACCTACCTTCCACATAACCAAGTGAAACAGACAAAGGAAAAAGTTTCTTTTATAGGGCATGACCTCTCTACAAGGTGCCAATTTTGTTGGTTTTCTACCTAACTTGCTACATTGGACTTTTCTTTTCTTCGCTCCCTGAGTGCCAAGTAAATTATATTTTACTCACACAAAGTGAATGATATTACCTATAATATCATCTAGTGGAGAATGTTCCTTGTTTTTGCTGACACCATTAAGGATATCTTCCTTTTGAGAAATTTCTTATAATGCAATATGAATGCTTATGCATGATTCCTACTTTTATTTTAATATGCAATCACAATGTAGGATTCATTTCAATGTCATTAATGATTCATTCTTTTTCTAACGAATCACTTATTATGACAATTCTTTTTTCATTTATCTTTTTCAAGTTCAATCATGGTTTCTATTACCTGTAAGAAATCATGAGGCTGCAAGTAATCAAATTACAAATTTTTATAAATATCACATAAACAAGGCGGTGAAAACAAATCAAAGAAACTAATATGAGACTCCCCAATCATCTTAGATGATTTTAATCAATCTTTAAGATCAAAAAACCTAAGATCTATTCAAGATTCAATCATACCTCAATCTTGACAAGACTTTCAACAATTCCATGACCCAATCACATGAAAACATCAAGCTCAATTATTGTAATCCAAAGCTGTTCAAGCATCCAGCCTTTAACAATTATCCACATAGGTAACTCAAAAAACCTACAATAATGACTTTGTTACCGAGACCATTACTAGAAGCTTAGGTTTCAATAAACTTCCCTTGAACTGAGAAGATCATGATTTAATAATCAAATTGAATAAGAAAACAATTTTTCTACAACAAAGTTAAGATTGCGCAATCTATCCTCATTAAAAGTTGAGAGAAAAGGCAAACTCTAATTTTTGGGGTCTGTTGTCCAATTTTCTAAGTGTAATCTCATGTATATGGGACAACAAACATGGGTTTGTATAGTCTAGGTTTAAAATTTTAATTTTGAAGAAATTACAATTTTGCCCTTAGTCGTATGAACTTATTTAAATTGGGCCTAAGTAACCATTACTTATATTAGACAGATAAACCCAATCTCAATTTAATTTGTACCAATCACCCTTATGTATATGACCTATTAGGCCTTTAACATATTGGCAATAAATATAGAATAGCCTAATAAAAAATATTTTATATTTATAAACCAAGATTGGCATCTAGCAATGGATCATGGCCACCCAACATGCAAGAAGTGTCAATATGATTTTAACAAGCCCTTTAGTGTTCAATATCTTAGTGTAATAAATATCCTTTCATCATATATGTTTGAAATAGCAGGAGCATGGTCTAGTGTCTACTATCAGCTTATTCTATATTAGTATGCAACTCTTATATGTTAACTCTATAATCAATATTGCCTTGGCTAAGGACTTTGAGTGACCACAGGCCAAGTATATGTGAGATATGTTCCTCATATCACTTGGGGTGAAGAATCCTCTCTAAACCATACATTCAACTACCATATGATTCATTTCACACCTAAAACTGCCTTACTATGAGCATCCATTTATAGAGGACCATTCCTAGTGGAATCAAAGCATGATTCTCCTTATAAGAGATAAGTTAATGTCACAAGTCTAAATATCCCTTTCTTTATAGACACATGAGAGTATTTCCATAGATATATGAGTGAAATACCAAATGAAACTCTCATAGTGGGTCATGTTTAGTGAACTTGTTACCATAATAAACACCTATATAATATCCCCTAGTATCTTTGTACTTGACTTATGAGATCAGTTGCAAGCATCCTAAGCATAGAGGCTTACATATGCCAATGTTTGTGCATTGTCAATTCCTTTTCTTGAAATACAATGACCAAGAACATTTTTAGAAACATGGCTTTAATGCATAGGGAAGTCATAATAAAAACTTTTTACAATTCCCTTGCAAGGCTAATATGTTTCATGGGCTTTATCTACATAAGATACTTTTAACAATTATAAAAATTACACCGTATGGATAAAGAAATACCTTTATTACATTAATTAAATATAATGTTTAATTACATGAAATCACTAAATGATAATGGTTTACAAGCCATAACAATTGGCTTATGGCACTTACACCAATAGTCTTCCCCATTAAAGCCAATTGTCAATATGTTTAAGCTCCATACCTTCCATGTGACGATCATGTTTATATTAGGATAGAACCGTAGTGAAAAGATCAGCTAAGTTCTCTTCAATGGGTGCTCATTCCATAGTAAAGTTATATCTTTCTATAATGTCTTTAATGATGTGATATCATTGTAACACATGTTTAGAGTTGTAATAAGACCTTGGTACCTTAGCTTATGCTATGGCTCCACTGTTATCAAGTAACAATGCTTGAAACCACATCAAGTTCATCAAATGAACTTATCCATCCAAACTTCCTCTAACATGGCCTCACACGTTGGGATGTATTAGGCTTCAGTTGTTCAATCTATAGTCTTTTCATGTTTGGAACCTTTCCAACTAACTATAGCACCATCAAAGGTAAATACTTTACGTTTTACTATTAACCCAATCATATTGGAAGCTAGCATTAATATAACCCCTAACAAGAAGTTCAACCCCTTCATATGTGTCATTCCATCTAATGTCATAAGACATAACTCTTTTGAGTTAATATACACCATGTACCATAGGCAGATTTCCTCTCTCAGAGTTTTCCATAAACCTCTTTAACACCTTACCATGTAAGTGGATTGGAATAAGCCAAGCAGTCTTTTTGATCTATCTCTATAGATCTTAATTCATAGAATATATAATGTTTATCCCAAATCCTTATTTGAGAATTGTCTACATAGCTAGCCCTTAGTGGGCTATGACACTGGTATGTCATTTTTTATGAGCAATATGTCATCAACATATAGCATTAAGAAAATAATAGCTTACCATCTTTTTATAAATACTTGAGTCATTCGGATTCCTTATGAAGCCAAATTCCTTAATCACTTTATTAAATATGATATTCTAACTCTGTGAAGATTTCTTTAATCCATATATAGATTTTTCAGTCTACATACTTGATTTGGATTTAACTTGTATGTAAAACCATAAGGTGTTTCATGCCCACTTTCTTTTGCATTCATCTACCATATCTCATAATCATGATACGCAGTTATAGCAAGCATGATCTGAATGGATTTTACCATGGAAACTAGTGAAAAGGTTTTCTTGTAATTAATGCCTTCTACTTGATTATAACCTTTTGCCACCAACCTG
Organism: Adansonia grandidieri; assembly: GCA_038382065.1. Taxonomy (NCBI): domain Eukaryota; kingdom Viridiplantae; phylum Streptophyta; class Magnoliopsida; order Malvales; family Malvaceae; genus Adansonia; species Adansonia grandidieri. The sequence continues at coordinate 8,588 of JBBYHK010359309.1, read as the reverse complement.
ACTTTATACATTTGTACGTTGCCATCTATATAAGTTTTTCTCTTAAAGACCTATTTACAACCTATGGATTTTATTCTTTTAGGTGGATCAAACAAAGTTCTTACTTGGTTGAGTTCTATGGCATCAATTTTGAATCTTATGGCTTTAACCATTTATCAAAATCAATGTCAAATATTGTTTCATCAAAATTGGCATTAGTATTATAGGTTAAGTTATCTTGATCAATAAGAAATTTGTTTCTTTCTGAAGCTTGCCTAATCCTACTAGATCATGGAGTTGTTATGTCTTTTGAGCTTTAGATTAAGCATCTAATGCTTCAACTGTAGGCTTATTTCTATTGAAATGTTATGTTATGGTTCTTGAACTTCTTTAAGATTAACTTGAATGCCATTAAACTCTTTTAGTAGATATTCCTTTTTTAAAAAGATTGCATGTTTTGAAATAAACATCTTTTATTCAATTGGGTGGTAAGTGTAGTATCCATGTGACTCTCTTGGATACCATATAAATTTATATTTGACTGATTTGGCTAAAGGCTTATCAGTCACCGTTCGCTTCACATAAGCTAGTGACTTTAATTTTTGACATAAGACAACCTAATATTTTAACGTACCACATTTTATATGGCATTTTATCCACATATTTAGATGGAACCCTATTTAGAAGATATATAATAGTTTCTAAGCAATATCTTTAAAAGGATATCAAAAGGTTAACCTTAAACATCATGGGATAAACTGTGTCCAATAAGATTCGATTTCTTTTTTCAGACACTCCATTATGTTATGGAGTTTTGGGTGGAACACATTGTAATAGAATACCATTTTCTGTCAGATGACCTAAAAATTCTTGACTTAAGTATTCTCCTCCTCGATCGAATCGAAGAGCCAGAATACTTTTGCCAACTTGTTTTCCTACTTCAACCTTAAACTCTTTGATTTCAAAAGCTTCAGACTGGTACTTCATTAAGTACATATACCCATACCTTAAGTAATCATCAGCAAAAGTAATAAAGTAAGAATACCCCACGTCTAGCAATTGTATTCATTGGTCTATATACATCTATATGTACAAGGCCTAATAAATTCAAACTCTATCACTCTTACCAGTGAAGGGTGATTTAGTCATCTTGCCAAGGAGACAACATTCACATGTTCCATATGATTCATAACCAAATGGTTTTGGATAACCTTGTTTATATAACTTGGCTATTTGAATTATTGATATGATGAAGTCTACAATGCTAGATATAGGTTTCACTTGGGTCACTACTCTGTGCTTTCTTCACATCTATATTGAGAAAAGGCACATCTAGATCCAATGCATATAGCCTATTTTGTAATAAGGCCAATCCATAGACCACGACATTTAGGATGATTGAACAATTATTTCCTTTCATCCAAAACTAAAAACCATAATTCATAGTAAGGTATGAAACTGAAATGATGCTTCTTAGCAATCTTAGAGCACAAAGACATTCTTTTAGTTCCATGGTCATACCTGTAGGTAATGATAAGGTACAGGTTCTAATGGTAGTCATCTTAAGTTTTGATCCATTACCCATTCTCAGAATTACCTTAGTAGAGCTTAATTTTTTACTATTCTTTAATAGGTTTATGTCACTATGTAAGTGAGTTCTACATCCTGAAGCTATTAGCCAATAGGTAGTATTAATAATAGAATAGTTTAACCCAATCATGTTAATCTGAAAGTTAGCAACCTTCTTTTTATTGAGAACATTTCTTAATCTCAGATACTAGTCCAAACAATTTGGACTTATGGCATCAAGTATGCCTTGTAGTGCAGTTATAAATACCATTATCAACAAATTAGTAGAACAAATTATTTGGCAGTGATTCATGTATTAAACCAATAATAATAAGGTTCTAATCATATTAGAATAAATCATATTCCAAATAAGATTAATCATTTAAATTAAATATATATTTTCAATTAGTCAAATTAATTGAATTTTAATTCCATGCTTATTTTATTATCCAAAAACAATCTAAGAAAAATAATACAATTGGATAATTAGGTGTTTAATGATATGTAATAGTTTTAATTGGATTCAACCTTTAAAGGAGATGTATTGCGTGAACCATGCTACTTTTAGCATTTGTTTAATTAATTTTATTTTTTTTAACTTTAATCTGATCATATTAGATTTTAAATCTCAAGAAAAATAAAATTGAAAGAGTCCTATTCCAAGTAAGATAGTGGTGGCACAAATCTTAAATGAATCCTTGTCTAGCTAGGACTCTATTCCATGCATGGCTATGTTAGACATCCTACTTTGATTCAATCGTTATTGTTTTCCTCCCACTAAACCTTTGAAAATTATAGCAAATTTACAGCAACTCTTTGCTGCCATTGATGCCACACCAAGATTCAATGCCACAAGCTTTAAACACACCTAGTGCACCTGTTTTAGCCTAGAATTGCAACGTTTTCAACTCTGATTTTAACCTGATTTTTCATCATGTATTATGAACTTTTCATGACACTTTCAAGGTGGGGAAACAAGTAAAGAAATCGCAGCAATGGCCACCAAAAAAATCAGCCACATTAAAACACCAAAACGGAGCCAACGTAGCACTAGTCAACACCAAATTGTTAACCGATGACTCCAATATCAATTTAATTGATGAAATCATATATTAACTATTAAAATTGAATAATAAACATGAATTAGCTTGCTGGAAATTTATAAATAAAAAAGAAACAATTTTCTTTAATTTTTAAATTCAAGAATGGATCAAGATAGTATGAAAACAACAAATTCTTTAATTTGTAAAAACTAAAACACAGGATTAATCAAATCAATATAAGAAGGCACCGATGCCACATGTAAAAAGTCCTGGGATAGAAAGTAACCAAATTACAAAATTTTATAAATATCACATAAACATGGCTGCTAAAACAAATAAAAGAAACCTAATTTGAGACTCCTTAAATAGAAACATCTTGCATGATTTTGATCAATCTTTAAGATCGAAAAACCTAAAGATCTATTTAAGATTCAAACATACCTCAATATTGAGAAGACTTTCAACAATTCCATGACCTAATTACATGAAAACACTTAGCCCAGTTGTTATAAACTAAAGTTGTACAAATGTCTAGCCTTTAACAATTATGCACATAGGTGACCTAGAAAACCTTCAATAAGGAAGACATTTTTGGAAGCCATGCTAGCAACTCAATTAACTTCTCTTTACACTTAGAAGATCTTGATTCAATAAACAAAATAAAGAAAAACAACTTTTTTCCAAGAAAAGAAGGATTGCATAACCCTCCTTAGAGAAGTTGAGAGAAAACAGAAACTCTAATTTTTAAGTCTCTTGATCAATTTTCTAAGTGTAATCTCATGTATGTGGGATAGAAAACATTGGTTTATTAGTCTAGGGTTTAAAATTTTAATTTTTAAAAAATTAAAAATTTTTCCATGGCTCCTATGAACTTATTCAAATTAGGCTTAAGTAACCATTACTTTATTAGACATAAAAGCCCACTCTTAATTTAATTTCTACAAATCACCCTATGAGTGTAACCCACTAAGCCCCCATCATATTGGCAATAAATATAAAATAGCCTAATTAAGAATATTTTTTATTTGTAGAATAAGATTGTTATCTAGCAATGCCTTATGGCCACCTAACATCCAGCAAGTGTCAATATGGTTTTGACAAGCCTTTTAGTGTTTAGTATCTCATTGTAATAAACATCCTTTATCATATATCTCAAAAACAGTGGGAGCATGGTTCAATGTCTATTTTTATCTCAGTCTATATTAGTATGCAACCCTTATGTGTTAACTTTATAACCAATACTGCCTTGACCAAGGACTTTGAGTTAACATGGGCTAAGTACATGTAAGATATGTCCTTTCATATCACTTAGGGTGATAAATTGTCTCTGTACCACTCATTCACCTACCATATGATTCACGCCATATCGAAAACCTCCCTACCATAAGTATTTATCTATTATAGACCCATTCTTAATGGAATCAAAGTATGGCACTCCTTATACAACATGATCTGGTATCACAAGTGTAAGGTTCACTTACACTAGTAATAGATGAGAGCATTTCCATAGACATGAAAGCAAAATATCAAATGGAACTCTCACAGTTGGTCATGTTTAGTGAACTTGTTACCATAATGAGCACCTATATGATGTCCTCAAGTATCTCTATATGTCAACTTATGAGATGAATTGCATGTATCCTATGCATGAGGCTTATATATGCTAGTCTTTATGCATTTTCAAAGCTTTATCTTGATAATATGTTGACCAAGAATGTTTTCAAAAACATTGCTTTAATGCTAGGGGTCTTATAATTGCAACTGTTTACAATTTCCTCGCAAGGCCAATATGTTTCTTCTGTATTATCTACATAAGATATTTATAACAACTATACAATTATCTTATGGATAAAGAAATACCTTTATAACATTACTTAAATATTCAAACATGAAATCACTAAATGAGAATCCTTAAAAGCCA
>JBBYHK010359089.1:0-24473 GCA_038382065.1 Adansonia grandidieri | reverse complement strand
TGCATTGACACTCGTCGTGAGAGAAAGTGTGTGCAACATAAAAAAGTTTGATCTTGACCTGAGACTCTTTCCTTCTTATGACATTAAGGATGTAGAAGATATGGATTCTTAGTCTTGATCGTAGAAGGGGACCATCAGACAATCATTCATCTAACTTGTCTTTGGTGGCTACTATGAAATGGCCAACAATTGGAATCACCAACGATCATTTGGGCTAGGCATGACTGGATGCTTGTTGAAAATAATATTCTGAGTTACGAAACTCAAAACACCAATTCCATGGTTTGCATAGTCTGAAGATTCAACAGTTGGGTTTGGGAGTTGCTCACATGCATAGAGGTACGAACCTCCCCATAGTGCCCGAAATTGGTACTCACTAGATATTTCTTAGCTTGGTTTCGGTTTCCTCAGTTCTAACTTGTAATTATTTCAATATAATCCCTTTTTTATGCATGACTTTTTTAAATGATAAATTCGAGTTTTAAAGAAAAGTTCTAATCCCATATGCATCCCGCAAAAGTGGAAAACATAGATTTTCGATAAAAATGATCTATGAATTTTAGTTTTGAAAATTGAATATTTTGTGTTGAGCACTATAGTGATATCGACATGAAACATTGACTTTGTGATTTTTGGAAAATAATTTTAAAAAAACGAATGCAAGTTAATCACATAAAAAAGAAACGTGTTAGTGAAAAAAATTGCATAAAATAAATCACACAAAATAACAAAAAGAAAAATGGAGGGATAGTCGGGATGTATCTTGTAATTGTCATCCATTATCTTGAAATAATTGAGTTAACAATTTTTAAGACGTGATTGGATTCGATGGTTGCTTGAGGCATGAAAATTCGGTTTGAATTTTGAAAAAGCTAGGAGAAAAATCTAGAAGAGAGAAAATTTGATTTCTTGACCATTTTTGAAAAAGATGAGATTGGAAAATTTAAATTGACAAAAATTGAGTATTTCTTGATCAAAGTGACATTTTTGACGTTTCTTGACAAAATAAAAAATTCTCGACTAAATTGGCAATTTCGATTTAAAAGGTAGGAGACAATGAAAATTAAAATTGACAAAAGTGAAAAAAAACTCGTATTTGATTCGAGTTTAGGGTGAGGTTGACACATATTTCTTGACTCGATTAGGTTGATCAATACTTAGAGACATTTGAATATCCCAGAATAGGATTTTGAAAGAATAAATTAGTTTTGAGCAAAGCTAAAAACAAGGACAACATCGTGCACTGTCTCTCATTTCCAAATTTATCTTAGGAAAGATTTTAAGAGCTTGGAAAGGTATCATTGGAAATGTTAGTTGATAAGGCTTAATGTAAAAATATTCCCAAAATCGTAAAAAATCACCCCTAAAGTGGAACTAATTTTTGAAGTTGGGTAAAGTCCAACATTGATAGCACATGTAGGGAAAATGGTACAATAGACTTTGAAAAATCATTTTGAGCTCATTCAAAATTATTAAATCACAAATAATACTTTTCTAGAAAGATGATTTTATGAAATTTTTAGGAAAGAGGTTTTGAAAATTCATAAAAAATCTCCTGATAGGCCAAAATGGTTCAAACAGAATGGAAATCATTAATTTTAGTGATTCCAGATAGCATTAGTTCAAAAATTCATAACTCCCTCATCAGGAATGATTCAAAGGTAAGCAATATACTGTTGGAAACATAATTCAATGCCTTCTAGGAAAAATGATCAAAAAATTCATGAAAAATTTTTTATGGTCCAAAAATGACTTTTCAAGTCATGACTGCAATGTTTTTAGAGCATAAATAGTGAAATTTTGATTTTTTTAGGTTTCTTTTTGGATAAACTTGGGCCATAGACATCTGTATGTCCATGATAGAAAGAGATGAGTGGCATGGGCTTCACGAGCTCACCTGCACAATCCCATAGTAGTTTAAGACGATGAGATAACCAACTAACCATACCACCAAAATAATGACTTTAGGCAAAAAATCAAGACACAAACAAATTTGAACAACCTTAAAAGATAATTTTTTTCTAAAAATAGAACCTTTAGCCATGTTTAACCCTAAATCCATACATGAAAAACTTGGTTTATCCTTAAGGTTGGATGAACAAAGAATAAAAAACCTTAAGTCCATGTTAATCCTTATTTATTGAGGTTAACAGGGCCTTAACTTGGGAGGTTTTAGGAAAATAGGTTTTTGACAATCAATAGACAAGCATTTTGACAAACTTGTAATGAACCAAAGATGATATTCATGACTATAAGCATGGTAGGCATGTTTAAACATGTAAAGATGACATTTTATCATGAAAATGATGACAATATATGAAAAAATAGGCATGGGAATGCATAGAGATGATAGTTAGATGCATGACAACAAGAAATATGCCATGGAAATGATATAAACGTGCTTAAACATAGAAAAATGCTTGCTGGAATTTTATGACAGCATCAAAACACATCATCAAGACGAAACAAGCTTAAAATAATGGAGAAACATGATAGAGGGGTCAATAAAACACCAAAATAACCTAAATGTACCATATCCAAGGTAACAAAATACATGAGAATCTTAAGATAAAGTCATGGTTAGCATGTTTAAACTTATGAAAATGATTAAAATGCAAATATAAATAAAAAGAAAAGAGAAGGGATAAGAGATATACCCAAAAGCTTGAAAAGCCTTCTTGATAATGGTAAGTAGAAAGATCCTTGAGCTTGTAGCTTTCTTCCTTACCTTCCTTTGCTATGAGTTAGCAAGAAAGGTGTCTAAAAACAAGCTTAATGGTTGTTGTGACAATGGAAATGAGTTTTATAAGGAATGATGATGCTTTTGGAGGGTTTTATAGAGGTTTTTGGTGGGCTGATGAAGGAGTTACGGGAATAGGGATTTCTTTTGGAAGTGTAATGGCTGATGTAATTGTGTAAAGGTTTGTTTTAGCAAAGCTCATAACATATCTTATATAGGATTCATTATTAGCCTTCAAAAACTTAGGAAAAGTAGGGCATTTGAGTCATTTAGGGTAGACAAAATGGTGACTCATGGTACCAAAGAGAAACCTTTCAGCATTTCATTGGCTGAGACATAGCTCTGGCAGCAGTAACAAACCATGCATGGGCTGGTACTAGGAGTAAGGTCAAGCTTGGCCTTCATCAATCTACATTTTCTCATGAAATGACCTTGTGACATGCTTAATAGATCATTTAAAGATGTTAAAACCTACTGTTTAGGCCCAAAAATGAAGTCCATATGATTTGCATGAAATTATATATGATTTTGGATAATTTTTTATGCTAAAGTTATGATTGAATTCAAATTTTAGTGTGATGGTATGAACAAGGTGAAAATAACATGAATTAGGCATTTTTCCCCTGTGGTATCGATACAAGGAACTTTGTATTGATACCAAAGACCTTAGTGTATTGATACTATGAACCTTGTATCAAGACCATATGCATTTTTGACTCTTAGTGTCGATACAAAAAGCATTTGATACCAAGCACAATATTTTCCCTAATATCGATACCTTTTGGCCTATATCGATACCTATTACCCTCAAAGTCAATATTTTAGGTTTGAAACAACTTGGAATTGATACCAAAGCCTTCTATATCGATACCACAACCAAAATTTTCCTATGTGTCAATACTTTATGCGCTATATTAATACACCTTGACCAAAATTCACTATTAGCTTTGAAATAACTTTATATTGATACAACAACCTCCTATATCAATACCACAATAATGTGTCGATACATGGTCTTTCGTATGGATACTTGTTCATGCAAATGTAGATTTTATGCACCTTTAGCTTTCTAAACACTTCACCTTGGCTATGATTAATGGATGACTGACTCGGCTTGCTCAAATGACCTTGTGATACTTTAAAAAGTAACCTTTGATGCCTCGGATGTTGGCCCAAACAAAATAAAGTGTTCACAGTTGCCCCTTTTTGGCTATTGTTGAGTATCAAGAATGCGACAAAAATTGATAAATAGCATTTTGTTTGAGACGTGCTCGATGCTATCTTGTATGTCTATGACAAAAGATTAAAGTTAATATATTATCGAGATAAGATAATGTTTTGGTGTTGATTTTGATTTTTGTAAAAGTTGAAGTTTGAATCTTTGGATAAAAAACCTAGACTATGATCCTAGGCTTGACTTATCCCTAAGTTTGACCTAAAAAGATGACCAAGTGCCAATACATCGAATCATAGCCAACATCATAGGACTTTAAAAAGAATATGTTGATAAAGGTTTTAGATAAAAACCTAGATTACGATCCTAGGCTTGACCTAGGTTCGACTTAAAATGAAAAAATGCTAATGCATTGGGTCATATCTAGTAACATTAGACTTTAAAAAGGATTTCTTGAGAAAAGGTCTTAACTAAGGTTTTTGAGTAAGGTTCTTAACAAAGGTTCTTGATAAAAGTGCCAACAAGCCAGACTATGGCATTCCAATAATATTGGACTTTGAAAGGATTGCTTGACAAAGGTCTTGACTAAGGTTCTTTATTAAGATTCATGACTAGATTTCTTAACTAAGGTGCTAATAAGCCAGATTATGATGTTTCGACTATATTGGACTTTGAAAAAATTTCATGATAGAGGGTCTTGAATGAGATTCTTGACTGAGGTTCTTGACTAAGGTTCTTAACAAAGGTTCTTGAAAAAGGTGTCAATAAGTCCAATCATGGTGTTCTAGCAATATTAGACTTTCAAAGGATTTCTTGATAGAGGGTCTTGATCGAAGTTTTAGAGTGATGTTCTTAACTAGGTTCTAGACATGACTTCTTGACAAAAATTTTTAACATAAGTTATGGACACAAGTTTTTGACATGGACCCATTAGTTGAGTTTGACCTATTGGTATCACTGGGATTTGATTTGTGATAATGAGTTATCTTAGAGAGATAAAGATGTAACTTGAGTGACCTTTTAATTTTTATGTCAAAGTTTCTTATCAGGAAGTTTTTCGAGACTTGACAAATTCTGCTTGATGTGATGCTGAGATGATGCTATGTGATGAATATGTGGTGATCTGTGGTGATGCAAGTGCAACTTTCTTGATGTTACAATTACATGATCATGACATAAAGTCCAATCTAGGAAAAGCCATTACAAACTATCCTCTTAATTGGGAGTTTTGACAACTACTTCCTTAACACCATGTCCAGAGTGCTAACTATGATCTTGGTGGGCTTTAAGATTACGAATTTCTAGGTGTTTCAATGCCTACATGGTTGTTATTTTGACTTAAGGTATTTGGATTTTCTCTGATAAGGTGAAAATTCAGGCGATCATGTTTCTTGACTCCGGATGGTGAGTTTGGCTCAGGATACTTGGCGATATTTTTTTGATAAGTTGGTTATTTTTGTTGATAGGTCTAGGTCATGATTTTGGATCTGATGGTTTCCATGATCATGACCCATTTTGGAGGATCTGATGCCTGGATGATCATTTTTGACTCAGGTGTCTAATGGCCATTCTGATAGGTTGGGGATTTTCGTCTCTAGGCTAAAGGTTTTTTTTTTTTTTTTTTTTACAATTTTTTGATAGGTTTGGTTGATTCTTGATAATTTAAGGGCTGGGTGACTTTTTGCTGGATTGTTGGTGTATTTTGACTGGATTGGTTAGTGTTTGCGTTTGATGGTTTTTCATAACAAATGCCTTTGAAAGGTTAGAAAAAGTTAACACACGGTAGAGATTGGCACACGTTGAGTGTGAGGGTTTCATGATCATGACAATTAAGGTGCGAACATAGATCCTTGTGCTCTCCTTTTCTTTTCAATGTAATATTAAGAAATCTTGATGTGAATCTTAGTCAATTATCAAGTATTATCAATTAAATGACAAGCATAATGCAATGTAGATATAATAAAAATTTTACGAAAACAAATAGTATTTTATTCATGACAAAAAATGATATAATTTGATTTAGATTTGACAAAATGAGTATTACGGTAAAAATGACAAGAAAGTAATCTTTCGGGCATTTTATGCCCTTGACAATAATGACATGAATGTTTCTCTGATGCCCTTTGAATCTTCCCCCAACGATCAATGTGTCTAATGTGAGCCAATCTTCTGAAAACCCTAGATTGCCTCGTTCCATTTTATAGCTGCCCTAACTCAAGTATTTGCTTCCTTATCTCTCTAGTCTTAATTGGATTTGATTTAGTTAAGGTTTAATTTGATATAGGGTAAAATTGAATGGGATTTAGTTTGACACAGCTAGGATTAGGCGAAGTTTGACAAAGGTTTTTTCCTAATGGATATTTGGGTAGGATCTGATTCGGTTTAGGTTTTGGTTAAGGCTAGCATTTTTTGAGCTGCCTTTTTCGATTTTTGACTCAAGTCGTTGGCTACTTAGATGCATCTAAAACCTTTTTTTTAACTTTTTAAAATCTTTTCTTAACAATTTTTTATAGAAGATGTCTTTTCAAGTTTTCATCCATTAAGCATAATATTTCTTGATAGAATTTGAATTAACTAGATTAGGCAAGATGTTGCCATCCATTTTCGTGAGGGCCAGGGCCTTTCCAGAGAAACCTTATTTCACAAAATAAGGTCTTTCCCAATTTGGGGTCTACTTGCCTCAAGCATCTTTGTGGATTGGAAGGATTTTCTTGAGTACTAGTTCACCCTTATGAAATTGATAAGGGTTTACCTTCTTATCGTGGGCCCTTAGCATGCGCCTTTGATATATTTGGCAATAGCAAAGGGCTTTCAGTTGCTTTTCTTCGATAGGATTTAACTGATCATACATGTTTTTGATCCATTTGCCCTTTTAGAGCTTAGCCTCTATCAAGACTCTTAGAGAAAGGATTTCAACTTTGATAGGTAAGATGGCTTACATCCTTTAGACAAGGGAAAATAGAGTAGCACCTGTAAAAGTTCAAACTAAAGTTTGATATGCACGACGTGTAAAGCATAACTTTTCATGCCAATTTTGTAAGTTTTGACCATGTTCTCAACTATTCTCTTGATGCTCTTATTAGCTGCTTCAACTACCTCATTCATTTTAGGATAGTATTTCACCAAATTATGATAGTGGATTTTGAATTGAGAACATATTGCTTGCATCATATCATTTTTCAAGTTGTGAGCATTATCCATGATAATTTGTTAGCCTATACCAGCTGGTGATGTCTCGTTTCACAAATTTGCATACAATTGATCTAGTGACATTAGCATATAATGTTGCTTCGACCCATTTAATGAAGTAGTTGATCTCCATAAGGATAAACCGATGTCCGTTAGAGGCCTTAGAGTGATGGGTCCAATCATATTCATAGCCTACATAGGGAAAGGCTCCAAGGCTATCATGGCATAAAGCAGTTAAGGTGGGACATTAATCTTGTTTGCATAAATCAGTAGTGCCCTAATTCCATGCCCTCAGGCATTTGATGCTTCGTTAAAGTACATCTTCCAAAATTGGTCATGACTAGGGGTTTCATCCCCTTCAGTTATGCACATCAGGTCTTCTTCTTGGAAATCAAAAGCTTAATTACTCATAGTCACTCATTACTTAGGTTGCCAAGAAATTAGCTATTGCACTAGCCTTAATGGTTTTCTAGTTGACATAGATGATATCGTATTCAGAGAGCAGAACTTGCCATCTGGGTAACCTTTCTGATAGTGTAGAAGCCTTGAATAGATGATGAGATCGATCTTTGTGATTAGCCATGTGGTATGGTATAGCATGTATCGCCTGAGTTTTTGGGCAGTACAAGCAAATGCACAACATAACTTCTTATTACAGAATAATTGTCCTTATACTCTGTGAACTTTTTGCCAAGGTAGTAAATAGTTTTTTTTTCTTTCTCAAATCGTTATGTTGTTCGAGCACACAAACAATGGATTTGTTAAAAAATTTATAGGTAGAAGATTAGAGATCAATTGAAGACTAGTAGTATTAATACTGACGGGTTTGACAAATAATTTTTGACTTTGTCAAATGCTTCTTGGCATTCTTCATTCCATTCCTTAGGATCTTGTTTGCGAAAGAGTCATAAGATTAGGTCACATTTATCAGTGAATTATGATATGAGTGTAGAGATGTAATTTAGCCTCTTTAAGAAAATTCTCACTTTTTTTTAGGTTTGAGGTGGTGGCATATTTTGAATAGCTTTGACTTTATGTGGGTTGACTTTTATCCTTTTTTCACTATAATGAAACATAGTAGCTTCCTAGATGTGACACTGAAAGTATATTTGACAGGATTCAACTTTATTTGAAATTTTATAGCTGTTCAAATAGCTTCTAAAGGTCAGAGACATGCTTTTCTTTTCATGTTGACTTGGTAATTAATCATCCACGCAGACCTTATTCTTTTTGTGTGTTAGGTCATGGAATAATGTCACCATGGCTCTTTAATAAGTTGCCCCATCATTTTTTAGTCTGAAAGGCATGACCTAGTAGTAGAATGTGCCCTACATGGTTACAAAAGTAGTTTTCTATGTGTCTTCTAATGTTATTTTGATCTAGTTATAACTTGAGAATTCGTCCATGAAAGAGAGCAATGAATTCTTAGTGGTGCTTTCAGCCAAAGTGTCGATGCGGGGTAATGGGAAATTATCTTTCAGATTGCCCCTGTTTAAATCTCAATAGCCTTTATAGTTTGCCATCTTTTTTAGGGACTGGGACAATATTGGCAACCCATTCTAGATATTTGGCTACAACAAGAAATTCTGCCTCGAATTGTTTCTTGATTTATTCTTTGATTTTTGAGGAAAATGTCCTTTTTCTTCCTTCTTAACTTTTGCTGGATTGATTTACATTTAGGTTTGAGGGGAAATTTGTGAACCACAATGTCAGTATCTAGTCTAACCTTGTCTTGATATGACTAGGCAAATATGTCCCAATATTCTCAAAGCAGGTTTATCAGTTTGGTTCTGGTAGAGGGTTTTATGGAAGTTCTAATCTTGACTTATTTTTTATACTCTTAATCCCCAAATTGACAACTTCAATTTGCTCTTCATGGGGTAAGATCTATTTTTCTTCATGCTCAACTAATTGTAATAGTCCTAGTGGCACATATTTCTCTTTAGAATCTTCGTTAGAATCTATTTCATTAGCACAGAATGACTGCTCAAACTTGATATTTGAGAGATCATTGAAAACATCTTACTCTTATTAGAGCACCTGAAAAGGATGAAGGAATAAACAATATAGAAAAGAGTACCAATAAACAAAGAATTTAGCAAAGGCGAAAAATAAAATGGGCACACAAAATGAAATGCTATTCAAAAGTCACTTTTATTGATAATATCTGATAAAAGATGCTTATGACATAGGACACATACATGCCATTAGCCAAAGGCAACTAGGTTTTTTCTTGACATTACATAGAAATAGACTGAAAAAGTTTAAGGGCTTCCGACACATCGCCGCTGTCAAAACTAATTCTAGTGAGTAGAAAGGGATTTCATTGCTTAACTCAGATAATCTTGGTCAGTTATCAATGGTGTTGAAATAGAGGTTGTAGAGTGCTCAATCCAAATGACTAGGACATCCTTGGTTTTCATCTTTCTTGACTGATTCGGATGAATGCATTTTCCTAAATAAAAGGTGTCAAGGATTGGTGAGAATATAATTGGTTCTAGGATTAACTTTTGACCCAATAGATGGCCAACCTCTAATCTCTAGCCTTGTTTACTTGATTTTTCTTGTATTGCATATTAGACTTGAATCTTAAGCCTTATTGTCAACTTGGCTAATGACTTTAAATGCTCAAAATTATCCTTTGCAGGTTCTTACCAAGCCTTTTTCAGCTTGATAACCCTCGGCAACAGTTAATTTTAGACCCATATGAGTATTCCTTGATAGCAAGGCTCAACTATGAGCAGGCTTTCTCCTATGAATGTAGCATTGAAAAACTCGAATAACTAGAATGACAACTTAGGTGCGTCTTCATTTGGTTTAGTACAAGTACCATAAATAAAATCGTGGTTTTCGTCTCTTCTTCAACTCTGATATTGACTACTTTGTTGTCAATCATGATTTTAGCTTTTAATGCAAGGATGACAGTATTACCTTTACTAAATGTGTTCAAAGCCTTCACAGTAGATAAGTGTAGGATGGAACAAAATCTATTACTTGAAACTCAATTTCATAGATGCCTGGGCCTATCTGAATAGGAATGGTGATATTTCTAAAGACTTCTAACAAGTTCCATCGAATGCTCACACTATCATGTGTTTATGCTTGATGTGGGATGCATCACTAAAAAGCTTGTTTAAAATGGTTAAAGGCATGACATTTAAGATAAAGCTATTGTCTATGAAAACCTTTGGCAAAATGTGACCTTTGCAGTGTGTGGTGATATGTAGGACTTTATAGCTACCCTTACCTCGAAGAGGGATCTCATCATCGATGAATAATATATAGTTGTCAATAGTGATATTGTTCACTAGACAATCTCACTTTTTTATCGAAATGTTTGGTGGCACGTATGCCTAATTCAACACCTTGAGCAAGGCATTTCGATAGACCTCTAAATTGAGAAATAAGGATAGCACCAAAATCTTAGCTGGTTGTCTGTTTAATTGATCAACAATGTAGTGCTCACTATACTTCCTTTTCATCCACCACTTCTTTAATCTTTTGGGGTTCAGAGTCCTTTGCTTTAGCCTGAAGTGTACTAATTATTTGTTTGGTGTCATTACTCTAACTCTTCTAGATTGGGGGAGCATAGAATCTTCCACTACGAGTCAAATGACTGACTCTTGATAGATATGTAGTGACAGTCAACTAAATGAGCTACTCGATCATCATAGTTTGACCTTTGTACTTCTAAATGATAGCTTTGTCACACTTATAGGGGAAGAAAACTAGAGCTTTTATAATCATTTTTGGCAAAGGTATTGAAGAATTGGCTTTAAAGATAGATTGCCCATTCTAGATGATAAAAATTTGGCCTTCCTCACAAAGGTTGCACCATTTCTTCCCCAATCATGTTTATTGACTTAGTGGGAGATATAAAACATTGGCCTTCCTTATACAAAGGTTGTGCCATTTCTTCCCCAATTATGTTTACTGACTTGGTGAGAGATGCTTGTTTCTTGTCATAAAATTCAATTATACCTTTATCCATAATTTGTTGAACCATCACGTGAAACTTTTTACATGTTTGAAGGGTATGACCATGAATTGTATGGAAATCATATAATTGTCAAGTTCTTCTTCTAACCTCTTAATAGCATTAGGTATTTTTGCTTGAATCAATATCCATCAAACCAAACCCATTGGTATCCTGACATCTTTCATACTCCTTTTGACCTTGCAATCAACTTCGACATAAATCATGTTCACTATTGGCTCGACATGATCTGGTGAGGGGTTTGCAGCAACATTCGACCTTTGGTTCATTTCGAATTACAAAGCCTTTGAATTAATAAAGCTTTGTACTTTCTACTTGAAAAAAATATAATTCTCGATATTATGCCTTTTTACCCGAGCATGATAGTCGCAATAGGTATTGAGGTTATACCACTACAGGTATGGAGTTTTTTCTCTCTGAGATATACACAGGAACGACTAGATGCCCTTGGAGTAGAGCCTGGTAAAGTTCTTTGTAAGTCATGGGGATAAGGTCATATTGATGTCTTCATTAGTTTGCACCCTAATTGTTTGGTGCATTATTGATAGGGTTAATAGCATCTTGGTTAGCTTGTGGTTGGTTTTTTCATGGGGGATTTGGTGGGACAATAAAAGATAAGTTATAAGTTATGGCATAAATTGGGTCAAGAGATATTATGATTGGATTAGCGTATAGTGCACCTAGGTAATAAGGATTAGGCACTTGATATTGGTTTCATTGAAATGGGTTGGCATAGTTTATGGTGTTTGCTTCTTTTTTTTTTTTTTGTTAATAGTAGGTTTCTTGCTCGACCTAAATGAGTGACCTACAGACATCTTGCCATTTTTAATCACTACATCAATCATTTTGTTAGATAAAAACAAGTCAGTGAACTTTTTAGTGGCATTCTCCACTAGTTTTTGATAATATAGGGCACGCAGGGTGTTAATGAATGTCATGATCATATATTTTTCAATCAGAGAAGGCTAGTTCAAAGCTTCCTCTTCTTTCCACCATTAAGCATATTGCTTCAAGGCTTTGGTGGGCTTCGTTTCTAGATTCATAAGAGAGAAATGATCGGGGGCCTAATCTCGCATGTGTTAATATTGGTTTAAGAAGGCCCTAGCCAAGGCAGCCAATGACTAAATCTTAACACTATCGAGCTCGATGTACCATTGGGCAATCGCCCTAGTCCAACTGTGCTAAAAATAGTGGATGAAGAGCTTTTTGTCTTTCTTATATCCGACCATCTTCCTTAGGTACATCTAACCATACACGGTTGGGTCAATAGTTTTGTTAAACGTCTTAAACTCTGGTACCTTAAACTTTGGAGGAATGACAAAGTTAGACACCTAAGATAGAGATCCAAATCAATGGCTTTGAACTTGGTGCTCAACTCAATGACTCAGAGTTGCTTCTTCAAAAATTTGTATTTAGTCACTTTGTTAATAGACTTAGCGGATTTCTAATCATCTATTTTCTCTCGCTCATCATGGTTATGGGTTATCGGATCGGCTAGGAAGGCTCTCATATTTGCCTCTTGAAACTTGAGGATGAATTGATTTTCAACCATGGGATTCAGATAGATGGCTAGCAATACCAATGGGGAAGTTAGGGCTCCTGATGGGTTCTTTAGCTTCAGTACTACTTGTGGGGTTTCTTTTTAAGTTAGCTAGGTCCTTTCCTATATCTATGATACTGGTCTCTCCTCTTTCCTTAGTGGAAGTTATCATTAGCCCCATGAATTTTGCGATTTGAGCTTGCATTTCTTCTTGCTAGTAGAGTATTTGATCTTGTGACTCCTTGTACATTAACTCAAGACTCTTGATACGTGCTTGGTGATCATTTTCCATGAGATGTTTACAACATGGAGTATTTTAGTGGTGCGGGATAATTAGTTCCATGTTCTTTGTTTGGTTTCAGAATCCCTTGCACTTTTATAGCCATTCTCATATTAGACTTTGTTAAAGTGTATTTACTGATGATTGCATATAATGAGATAAAGATGATAAGTATGGAATCATGATAATTGATGATTATTGATATGCATACATGAATATGACATTAAAAGAATGGAGTCAGTTATGCAAATGCAATGGGAAAATTGGTTTGTAGATTAACTTATCAATAGTACCTTTCATAGGGCA
Source organism: Adansonia grandidieri (assembly GCA_038382065.1). NCBI lineage: Eukaryota > Viridiplantae > Streptophyta > Magnoliopsida > Malvales > Malvaceae > Adansonia > Adansonia grandidieri. Next base: position 11,247 of record JBBYHK010359089.1, on the reverse strand, counting down.
ATAAACAAAGCTTTGATTATATGTGATCACATTCAAAAATATTTGATACAATTGCATTGTTTAATCACATGTTCCAAGAAATTCAACAGTTACTGTTTGTGGTCCCCATGGGTATAATGTCCCATTTTAGAGATTGGGCCATCTTAATCATATTGTTAGCCTCAGTCTAAGCTGCCCAAATTTATTCAGTAAAGTGGTGATGACACTCTTGATAATTCAAGCCTGCTTGCTTGACCTTTCTTACCATTTTCATTCTTATTGTTGAAAGGCTCTCACCAAGTCATTGATCTAATCTTAACGGGCTTTAAGCAAGTGAGCTATGTCCCCATATCTTCTTATGAATGACTCCTTCTTGATATTGCCCTAACTAGCCTAAATATGTTTTAAATCTCGCTGATCATTCTGATGTAACCCAATCTTGACCTTTTCATGGATTGTTAAGGTGTAACATGGCTTAAGAACATCCCTTTCTTTGTGCTGCTGATGTTCTAACATCCTCTGACATCTTCAAAAGACTTGACTACAGAGGCATATTGTTATTACATGAAGATACCCCTTGCTGAGCACTAAAACCCTAACTAATTGTCCCATGATGATGATTATGATGCATGATACGTGCAACGGTCAAAAAAATAAAAAAAAGGAAATAGGTTAGTGCTAATATAAAATAATACAACCATCAATAAAGAATAAAAGAATGTAAATAACTTATGGAAAATGCCTCGATAATAAGTGTTACGATGCCTAGGGACACACATGAAAAGTATAAAAACAAGTTAAGCCTACACGGATACCATAATGACATGTCCAAAACTGCCTTTTTTAAGGTGATATGATATCTGTAAAGATAAGCTGACAACCTATGCACTTAGTATTTGACATGTGTTAAACTATTGGTTTAACAGCATAACGACTTATTCAGGTGAAGTTTTGCCTTGATTGAGATGGTACGATGCCTCTTGAGGACAAAACTAAATGACTAGGTGGTGGTGTTCATTCATCATCACTTAAAGATGTATATGCGCCAAACCATCATTAGAGTAGCATAATTGTTTATTTAAGTTGAATATGACTCTTTAGGGTGACATGGTGCTTTGTAAGTGACAATATTTGTTTGCTATCACTCATTTATTAATAAAGATTAGCCGTCGATTGGATAATCCGTCGATTGGATAATGTAATGTCATGTCCTGACACTAACATGATACACGTGGGCGACAATGTTCGTTCACTGTTACCTACATAACTATGATATATAATAGTAAAGGTTAGAAGTGTTTCCCCGAGTGTCTTTATTCTCCAAGTCATTCGAGTGGCATTTAGTATAGCTTAACAAAGTTTGGCTCATATCCAAGTCATTCGAGTGGCATTTAGTATAGCTTAACAAAGTTTGGCTCATAGGCTTACTCTATAGGTTTAGGTTGACATCTAGATTGATATCCAAATTTCTCCTCCATCCAGCAAGGATTGTCGAGGCACCTATATCCTAACCCATTGCAAGCTTGGTGGAATGGTTTTGACCGAGTGGATGTATATTTTTATGCAAATGTGGAGAGAAGGCTCACGAGAGAGATAGGTACTTTACACCCTGGAAGGTATTGCTACGCTTGTGCAAAGGGGTACTCACAAAGGCAGATAGCTCACTTCCTCTTAATAATTAGGACCCTAACCTCTCTATGTAATTTGGTAGGAATCTAATACATATGCAAGTGTACAGTGTATGTAGGAGAAATAATCAAAAAAATTTTTTTACGCCTTGTATTACCATATTTGTTGAATAGGTATTTATTCGGGAATAAAGCAGTCCCTGATGATCACATGACAAAAGTTGTGACAAATAAAAAATAGTAGAGAAAAAAAGAGGGGATTATATTTAAATAAGATAAAAAATTGAGGGATCCAAAAACCAATTAAGATCCGGCTAGTTATGGACCAACTCTATAAATTATTCCCAAGCAGAGTTGTCAAGCTGTCAGCACCACGCCTCGACCCTTATCGTGAAAAGAAATGTGCGTGACTTAAAAATGTATGATCTAGAAAGGGAAATGTCCTTCTCACCTGGACTCTTCCTTCGTGTGATGTTAAAGATGAAAGAAAGTATAGATTCTCAACTCTTGATTGTAGAAGGGGATCATCAGATGAATCACTCATCCAACTAGTCTCGGGTGGCTACTCTAAAATGGCCAACGGTTGGAGTCACCACTGATCATTTAGGCTAAGCCTGATCGCATGCCGTTGAAAACAATATTTCGAGTTATGAAACTCAAAACATTGATTTCATGGTCTGGGTAGTTTGAAGATTTGACAATTTGGTTCAGGAGTTGGTAACGTGCAAAGAGGTATCAACCTTCCCATAGTGCTTGAAAATGTACCTTACTAGCTATGTCTTAACTTGGTTTTGGCTTCTTCGGTTTTGACTTGTCATTGTTTCAATATAGTCTTGTTTTTATGCATGAATTTGATTGAATTGATAAATCTGGGTTTTAAAGAAAAGTTTGAATCATATGTGCCTTCTAAAGGTGGAGAACATAGAGATTTTTGATAAAAATTGATCTCTAAGTTTAGTTTTGAAAACCATATATGTCATGTCAAGCACTGCACGAATACTGATACTAAATATTGCCTTTGTGAATTTTGGAAAATGATTTTAAACAAAAGGAATGCAAGTTAATCAACACAAAGAGAAATGTGTTATTTAAGATGAAAAATACGAGATAATTTTGTGTGTAAAATAAATCACACAAAATAACAAAAAGAAAAATGGAGGGACATTGGAATTTATCTTGTAATTTTCATTAATTATCTTGAAATAACTGAGTTAACAATTTTTGAGATGCATTTGGTTTCAATGGTTACTTAAGGTGTGAAAACAAGGTTTGAATTTTAAAAAATCTTGGAGAAAAATTCGAAAGAAAGAAAATTTGATTTCTTGACTATTTTTGAAAAAGATAAGATTGAAAAATTTAAATTGATGAAAATTGACTATTTCTTGAGAAAAGTGACATTTTTGACATTTCTTGACAAAATTAGAATTTCTTAACTAAATTGACAATTTTGATTAAAAAGTTAGGAGTCGATGAAAATAAAAATTAACAAAACTAAAAAAATTCTCGTGTCTTAATCTGAGCCTACGGTGAGATTGACACATACTTTTTAACTCGATGGGGTTGATCAAACTTATTTAGAGACATTCAAATATCTCATAATATGATTTCAAAAGAATCGATTAGTTTTGACCAAAGCTAAAAACTGGAGAGTCGAATGAGGTATCATTGGAAAGGTAACTCGATAATACTTAATATAAAAATATTCCAAAAATCTTTAAAGTTTCCTTTTGGGTGAAAATAATTTTTGAAGTTACGTTAAGCACGACATCGACAGCTCATGTAGGGGAAAGGGTACAACAGAAGTTGAAAAATCATTCCAAGCTTATTCGAAATCGTTAAATCACAAATGATACATTTCTGGAAAGGGAATTTCATTAAATTTCGAGGAAAATGTTTTGAAAATTTAGAAAAAATCTCCTGATAGGCCAAAATGATCCAAACAGAATGCAAATCTTTGATTCAAGGGGTTTCAGACAACATTAGTTTGAAATATAATAACTCCTTTATTCGAAATGGTTTAAGGGCAACTGAATATATTGTTGAAAAGATAATTCAATGCCCTTCTAGGGAAAATATCCAAAAATTCATGAAAAATTTTTTAAGGCCCAAAAATTATTTTATAAGTCAAGACTATAGTGCTATCAGAGCAAAAATAGGAGAATTTTGGTTTTTTTAGGTGTCTTTTTGGACAAAACCTAAGCCATGGACATCCGAATGTCCATGATAGAAAGGGATGAGTGGCATGGGATTCACAAGCTCACCTGCACAATCCTATAGTAGTTTGTGATGATAAGACAGCCTATTGACCATGCCGCCAACATAATGACTCTAAGCAAAACACTAAAATAGAAACAACTTTTGACAACCTTAAAAGATGCATTTTTTCTCTAAAAATAGAACGTTTAGCCTTGTTTAACCCTGAATCCATATATATAAAACTTGATTTATGTCTAACATTGAATAACCATGAATAGAAAAACTGAAGTCCATGTTAATCCTTATTTATTGAAACATGGCCTTAACTTAGGAGGTTTTAGGAAAATAGGTTTTTGAAAATCATATAGATATGCATTTTGATAAACATGTAATGTACCAAAGATGATATTCTTGACAAGAAGCATGGTAGGCATGTGTAAACATATAAAGATGGCATTTTATTATGGAAATAATAATATGTGAAGAAATAAGCATGGGAATGCATGGAGATGATAGTTAAATGTACACATCAAGAAATATGCCATGCAAATGACATAAACATGCTTAAACAAGGAAAAAATGCTTGCTGGAATTTTATGACAGTATTAAAGCACATTATCAAGATGAAACAAGCTTAAAGTAATAGAGAAACATGATAGAGGGGTCAACAAAGCACCAAAAAAAAAACCCAAGTTTACAATATCCAAGGCCACAAAATGCATGAGAATCCTAAGAATAAGGTCATGGTCAGCATGTTTAAGCTCACTAAAATGAAGCAAATGCAAGTATAAATAAAAAGAAACGAGAAGGGATAAGAGATATATCCTAAAAGCTTGAAAGGCCTTATTGATAATGGTAAGCAGAAAAATCCTTAAACTTGTAGCTTTTTTTCTTATTTTCCTTGCTATAGTTAGTAAGAAAGGTATTTAAGAATGATCTCAATGGTTATGGTGACAATGGAAAGGGGTTTTGTGAGGAATGATGATGGATTTGACGGGTTTTAGGGAGGTTTTTGGTGCTAATGAAGGAGTTCTGAGAATAGGGATTTTTTTGGAGTGCAGAAGCACTAATGTAATTGTAAAATGTCCCTAAGGTCTACCTTCGACATCTATGTATCCTGATAAACCTAAAAGGCTTGATATCTCTATAAAAAGACAAACTTATCCTTGTTATGCACTTTTGACGTAGAAGTATCCTGGTGATCATAAAAGGCTCGGCTCTAGAGAAAATAACCAAAATACCCCTAGGGTTTACCTTCAACCTATAAGCATCCCAGTACCTAAAGGGTTGGATGGCATCATGGACAAATGAACCTACTCTTCTATACACCTTCAACCTATAAGTATCCCGGTGATCACATAAGACTCGATTATAGAAAAATTACTAAAATGCACATGTGGTGTACCTTTAACTTATAAGTATTCTGGTAACCCAAAAGGCTAAAAAATGACATGAAATGACAAATATACTCTCCATGGGTGATTTTGACATAAAAAATAACCTAAAATGCACAAATTGATAATAGGTCCCAGAACTTTTCAAGGTTGCATTGCGTACCTTAATAAAAAATTGGAGGAATAAGAAAAGTTTTTAATAATTTCTCACCCCTACAGAAAACCATAAGAATGTTAGAAATATTTTTAAAATATAAAAAACATCACATTAATCCTAAAATGCAAAGTTTTTCTCAATGATCCCTAATATTTTCTAACTTTGCAATTTAGTCCCTACGCAAAATAAAATCATAATTAAACACAAAATTCATCACAAAAAATTATGAAAATTATAAAAAAATCATATAATAAATTCATCCAATAACCTATGGCCTTAAAACAAAAATTTTATAATTCTACAAATAAGTCCCTCAACTTTTTAAAATTACAAAATGGCCACAAAATGATGGAAAATGCATAATTCATAATCATGCATATCAAAATAAATATGAAAACACTTTCACAAGTATACACAAGCAATTGACCAAGCATGGATGGCCTTGAAATTTTTTCTATTTTTACAATTTAGTCCCCACATAATAAAAAAATCATAAATTAACACAAAACATAATATGAAAAATCATAAAATCCATACCAAAAATCATGAAAATGATTCAGCCAAACAATTATGGCCACAAAAAATTTTTTTTTTCAAATTTTGCAAATTAGTCCTTGATATTTTTAAAATTAGAAAATAGCCCCAAAATGGTATAAAATGCATGAACACATTCAAATATGTTAAACTAAACATAAAAACACTTCTAAAGATGTCTACATGGTTTGGACAAGCTTGGATGGCCACGAAAAAAATGTTGAAATTTTTTGCAATTTAGTCCCTAATATTTCTATATTTGCAAAATAAGCTAAATAAAATTAAAACATTACAAAATCAGCCCTACATGATTCAGCTAGTATGTTTTTTTTAGCAAAAAATAATTTTTTAATCACATATTTTCACAAATATTAGCAAATATGCGTGTTAAAACTTTTACTAAGCATGAGTAAACATAAAAACATAAAAAATAATGAATAAATCAATATAAAACAACATGAAAATATTAAGAAAAATTACATAAACATATATACATGAAAATAAAAATATATGTACCAACAAACACAATAAACGCAAATAATCTCAATGAAAATCAAATTATTTCTAACAAAAATTAAGTAAAACAACAAAATCAAAAACTTCAATCATAGCCATCATACTTGGCCTTTCAACATGAACCAAAATTTATGAGCATAAGTATTCATTTGGCTCATAAAAAGAAGAATAAAATAAGAAATAAACAAAATTTTAGAATTTTACAAGAAAATACCTTAGAAAAGCCTAAAAATTTATGTATTTTAATGTTTTTTTCCTTGTTTTCTCTTCCTCCATCATAAAGGATTGAAATGAAGAGATTCACCCCTATTTTATACAGGATTAAGACGGCCAACGCCTAAAGAAAAAGCCCTTGGCTGAATCCTATAGGTTTCTAGGATTTATTTTTTTGTTTTTACTTATTATTATTTTATTTTATTTTTTCTTGACTTTTTTTAGATTGTTGATTTAAATTAATTGTTTTTGTCTTTTAGTAGATTATGTCATCCATGACATCATCAATTCTAGAGATTTTTGGATGATATTCTTATAATATGTAAAATTATATTGTAAAAATTAATTAAAAGTATTAAATTGTAAAATTTAAAAATATGTATTTGAAATAAAATTTTTTATGATAAATATAATTTAATCCAATGATAAAAACAATTTTTATGTACAATTAAAAAACATTAAAAATAGCAAACTCATAAAATTTTGTAAGAAAAATCTTTATCGAGAAAAATTGTTATGTGTAAAAAAAATGTAAAATTCATAAAATAAATTAAACCTATATAAACTGATTTAACATGAATTTAACAATAATATTTGAAGAATTTTAAAAATTATAAACTTAGAGAAATCCTACTGAGGATATTAATAGAGTAGAAAACTCTATATTTTGAAAACAAAAAATTTTTAAAAAAATGCAAAACTTATCAAATATATTAAATTTTGAAAAACTGATTGACTATGACTTTAATGAGAATATTTAAAGAATTTTAAAAATTATAAACTCAAAAAAAAATTATGGAGTAGAAAACTTCATATCTTGAAAACGAAAAAAATTCTAAAAAACTCAAAAAATAAATTAAATTTGAAAAATTTATTTAATATGAATTAAATAAATTTAAGAATTTTAAAAATTATAAACCGAGAAAAATCTTTCTAAAATAATTTACGGAGTAGAGAACTCTGTATCTTGAAAACGAAAAAATTTTAAAAAAATGCAAAACTCATAAAATAAATGAATTTTAATAATTTGATTTAATGATGGTTAAATAGAAATATTTAAAGAATTTTGAAGTTTAAAACTTGAGAAAATTTCACTAAAAATTTTTTAAATAAAAGAAAGCTTGTATTTTAGAACTAGGAAAATTTAAAAAAAATACATTGAAAGTTATATAAAATGAGTTAATATTCAAAATATTGGTTTAAAAAAATAGTAAAGATGAAAATCCTAGATCTAAAATTAGTCTTTACCAAAAAATTCATGTGCAAAATAATAGCAATATAGTGAGAAATTCAAAAATAAGTGGCAAAATTGCCAACTTGATACCTTATAGTAAAAAATGTCAACATGAATTTTTCCTTAAATATTTATGATTCTTTAGAGTGATATCAGCATAAATACCACATAATATCAGTAAAAATATTCAACGGTCAAGTTTCTAAATTTAACAAAAAAATTATTGAAAAATTTTTAAAAATGAAAAATTTGATCGTGCTAATATCTGTATAAATAAATTTCAAAATTTCACAAGTATAAAGTTAAAAGTTAATTAATTAGACCTTGATATTCATTTTTTTTGTCTGAGATTTATTATGTGCGATTCTTGAAACAGTGCTAATTTTGTCACATGCACCTACAGTCATTTAAGCTCAATTAAATAGGTCTTGAAAAATGTACATTTCTCTTGAAGGAAATTTTTCTCCACTAGGGTAGGTACCTAATTTTTTATCTCGAATGTTTTTGGACTGAGGAGGAAGGGGACTCGGACAAAATTAGATGTCTAAAGATCGTTTACAATTATTCCTTATCAAACCTATGAAAACTTGAGTAACAATTCACAAAAGCAATAATAAACGAAAATATCACTTTGCCTAAACAAATAATGGGTGAACAAATTTCACTTCATTATTTATTGCCCCCAACTATCATCCTAACAATCTTCCGACAATGGATTGAACCAGTCGCAAGGGTGCCTTAATTATGGCCCAATAAAGTGGTTACCTTCGTCAGTGCTCTTCTCATTAGATTTTGCCACAATTAATTTCCCTTTATAAGGCACCCCTTGATTAGCACCTATTATACCTCCGCCTGAAGTTGTCCTAACTTAAGGCAATGCACGAACTAAAAGACTAATTATCATACATGTATAAACAGCCCCCTCAGTTTGAGGTAAAGCAAAAACCAAGGAGCACTGCCCTCGAATGACCTTCCACTAATTGTACCCTGGCTAAGACATCCCCATTGACCTTTCCCCTTAGTGAATAACACATTTGGCAAATAACTAGTGAGATGCATCACTAGCTTGTCTGCCCTATTTTCTAGTTACAGATTGCTTATCAATTGCACCCTGCAATTTCTAAACTCAAGAACCACAACGTTGGGACTCTTACCCTCCTAACAATAGTGATATACATTTCGGTCTGTCATTGTCCGTGCGTCATCAATAATACCCCCAGAATGACAAACTTCAAACTGTGCATTCTCTTCCTAGCTCATGGGCTCCAAATCCTCCATCCTATCTAAAGGAATTGACCCCTATCATACAGGGAAGGGCCATTCATCCTTAAGCAATAAACATATAAAGAAAAAATGAGTCCACACGATATGGTGATTACTGTCCACATTTCTCGCCACTGAAAATCCCTGACGACGAAGGCATAGATACCGAGAGATACCTCTCTTCTTTAGCTGGTATAGATGATGCAATATTGCAAAACATGGTACTTCCCTTCTAATATGGTAGTCAATGAAATATGAAACCATGATATGCCATGCTGCACCTATAAACTATGCAGCTGTAACCCTGTAACCTTCTAAGCGTGTAGCAAAAAAATTGGTTAAGGGCTAAATGAAAACTAGCCTAGAACATGTACTCAAAAAAAGCATATACACCTCTTGTTTACGGTGATATCGTTTGCAAGGTGCCTGAAATGAAGAATGCTAGCATCATACCAGTAATTTGGAACGGTCAAACCATAATGCAACAGTAACATAGTTAACGTTTGCTCAAATATATTAACACCATAAAAGGCACCTGCCAATTTGCTGGTTGTAAAGCGCTGGTTTCACTATCCTTGCTAGAATCTTCGCCATTACTAAAAACAAAGGCACCACATTCGTCATTTCTATCTTTTCCATAACTTATTTCCTCCATGTTCTCCCTTATTTCAACAAAATGCAAACAAAAATACAAATAAGGAAATAGAGATCACCTGTTATTAATCTTTTGCTCAACTTTCTCAAATAACAGACACAACACACTATAAAGATAACTTTATGACCATCATTGAGAGAATCTACACTATTTATAAACCCCCAATCAATACGAAGATATATCGTAGTGATCTTATAAAGAGAACAAAAAAAAAAAGCCAATGCCTGACTAAGAAAATAAAAAAACTCGTCAATGTGTATAGTACTAATAGGTGTGACTTTTCTAAAACACCTTTCATGGAACATGTGTAGCATAAATGGAACGGCATAACACTTGCATTAGTAGAATAGCATGAAATGGCGTAAGATCGACGTTAATAGAATAGCATGATCCACGATTAAATAAAAACAAATAACATGCTCCTAAATGAATGCTGCAATTTCCTACAAAATGGTAGCGTAAGATGTCATCAATGCTGCAAGAAATATAAAACTCAAAACTGACAAAATCTCAAAACTTCTTTAAACATCCTCTTTTTTCTTTCCCTAACATTTAGGTATATAGTGGAATCACTTTAGAATTCCCACAAATAAAAGAAATTATAAAGAAACACTACCCTACAAAAACCATTAACACAAATAAATGGGAATCAAGCAACACACAAAACCCATAATGATAAGGAGTTATACACCTGTAACGAAAAAAAGGTGGGATAGAAGTCATAATCAAGGATGTGTAAAATGCTTATGCATATACATACAGACATATTAAACATGTTTAAAGCAAACGGCAACTTCTTTTATTAATATCAGTGTGGTTAAAAGATACAAAGTTTCTCCAATACATGACGCTATTTCTCTACCAATTACATAAGCTTTTCTTGATTAGCTCAAAAAAAATGTCTCCAACCTTAATGTTTTAGCCACTACCACCAAGAGGACAGCATGTCCACGAGGTTGTTCAAGAATCTCAGAGACATGTCTACAACTAGGCTAAAAGCCTCACAGCTATCAACGTATCTCCTAGCCAAATCCCTTGTCTTTATTGATCTATAATCAATCATTGAGATTGCAATTGAAACATATAATCTTTATGGATGTAGGTTATAACGGCCAAAAAAATAGGGAACTTCCTTATAATAGCGAACAAAAAATAGTTCTTAACAGCACTCCATGTACCTTTCCAAACTTTCTCACAGTTAACCTCATCAATACTATCCTTTGTAGAGTGAAAGCTTCAATACCTTACATTGTATCCTCTTATGTAACACAATCGACCAACATATCAATATAGCCACAAGGTAAATCAACCTTAACTACACAAATTTAATCTTATAATCTTTAAAGTTAATCTTCTTTTAACACATGGCTTGCTTATCCCATAATACGCATTACCATTATGTGATGTATTTTCCTCACAACTTCGATCCAATCTCATCAAATCCCTTCGAAAAACATAAGCCCAGGGTCAAACCTTAA
>JBBYHK010358871.1:0-24476 GCA_038382065.1 Adansonia grandidieri | reverse complement strand
TTGATTTTGAAATGAAAATGGTCTTACAACTATTCCTTAAATGTTTGTGCCTTTTTCTTGAGTCAAAACCTTGAGTGCGGGCTGTTTCATCATCCCAAACTACTCCGAGGCTGTGCAAATGAGCTTGTGATGCTCATGCTACTCTTTCCCTTCAGTTATAGATGTTCGAACATTAATAACTCAAGTTTAGACCCGTAGACATAAAAAATGAGAGATATCCCCTGCTTTGCCTTGTCCCTCACTGGCAACACTGCTATTACAAATTGAAAAATCATTTTAAAATCCCAAATGATTTTTAGTGAATTTTATGAAATTTTTCTTAGAAAGTGTGTCAAAATACTTTAAAACAGGGTCTTGTTCATCTCCGAATCAGTCCAAATGAGAAAGTTATGATCTTTCAAATCTAAACTATTTAGAACCTTTAGAATCCAGACATGTATTTTGCTTAGGCATTTCAGACCCACTAGATGATTTTTTCAAATTTTTCAAACATTTTTCTTAAAATATTCATGAAATTCCCTTTTCAAAAAGGTATCACTTGCAATTTTTTGATACCAAATAAGTCTGGAATGATTTTTCAAAATTTGACACACCTTGTTCATCGTACGCTCTACTAGTAGCAAAATTGATCCAAATTTGAAAATTTGTTCTCTTAGAAAGTGATTTTTTGGGATAGTGGGAATATTTTTAGGATGATCCTCATTGAGTCACCTTTCTAACGGTGTCTTGTCCACCTTCCAAATCCTTCAAACCATTTTAGAATAAATTTGGGAAGCAAGATAGCGCGATGCTGTCCCCTGTTTTTGATTTTGGTCAAAATTGAGTTGTTTTCTCGAATTTTGTCTGGAGACATTCGAATGTCTCCATGTCACCCTGATCAGATTCGAGAACATACCTTAACCTCCCACAAGCTCATATCAAGGCACAAACATATTTTACATCTTTGCCATCCTCATTCACAATATTTTTTTTTCCAAAAATTGTCGAATGTTCACCCATTTTTTAAATCATGAAGTTTTGTCATCCCTGGGGATAATCCAACCCCACCTTTTTGAGGGGACACTCCAACCCCGTTTTCCAAAATTATTAAAGTAAAAATCTTTCCTTGTCAAAATCATTTTTCATCCACAGAGATACTTCAACCCCATCTTTTCGAAGGGATACTCCAACCCTGTCTTCTAACTACAATTAATCTTTTTTTCCTTCTAGTATTTCCATGAATATGTCAAACAAATCTTGTTTAATCAAGAAATCCATATGCATCTTAAAAATGGTCAATTTGGTTATTCCTAGATAATCAATGCCAATAGCGAGATAAATTCCCATAATCCACCCATTTTCTTTATCATTGCATTGAATGATCCATACTATGTTATTTCATTTGTTTTCTTACTAACATGATTTCTTTGTGATGATTATTTGCATTCATGTTTTCAAAATGTTTCCAAATGAAATTAAAGGTAATGTTTTGCATGGGTATCTCTCCAGTGCCCAAATTGGAACATTCCATTTTCAAAGTAAAATCCAGAGGTCATTTTTATTGAAAATCTCTATATTCCCTATCTTTCCAGGGTGTATATGAGATTAAATTTTTTTATCGAAACCTAGATCATTTCTATAAGATTCATGCATTCGAAGAGGGTTATATTGAAATAGTGACAAGTTAAAATCAAAAGAATCAAAATCGAGATAAGACATAGCTAGTAAGGTACCAATTTCGGGTGTAACGAAGAGGTTCGTACCTCATCGCGCATAACCAACTCCCAAACCCAAATAGTGAATCTTTGCATTACGTAGACCACGGGATCGATGTTTTAAGTTTCATAACTCAAAACATAGGTTTCAATAGGCATCCGATCATGCCTAGCCCGAAATAATCGGTGGTGACTCTAAGTGTTGGCCATTTCGTGATGGTCATCTGAGACCAATAAGATGAGTGATTCGTCTTATGGTCCCCCTCATTGTATTATAAGTCGAGAATCTGTACATTCTCATTCTCATCACATCACTAAAGAATAGTCTCAGTCAAGAAGACATTTCCACATCAGAAAAGTATTTTAAGTCATACACACTCTTAGATCCGCAAGGATCCACTCTGGGGTACGTTGCGACAATAGAATTGGATCTTTTCTTTTCAGAGATCATCTAAAAGGACTTGACTTTCTTTTTATCAGGATTTTATTTAATAATGTCATTTGTCTCCTTTAATCCTCTTAAAATGTCTGAAAAAATTTGGAATCTTAACTAAAATCTGTGTAATGTTTTGATTTCATTCTAAAGTAATGTAAAGAGATCACTTTGTCATTTTTTTCATCTATTTCTGTTTCCTAAATTGTTAATTATCAGTTAGTAGAAATGCTAGCATGGTTGCAAAGATAATTTAACAAAGGTATGAATGAACATATATACTTGTATTGCAATAGTGAAAGAAGATACAACACTGGCTATGTTACAGAAAAAATGGTAAAGCACAAAAGAGGTTTAGATATTACTTAGATAAATGAAATCTTCCATTCTATTTTTCAAAGATTTCTTCTGAATGGAATGCTTACTTTTATGAAGATCTCTCTCTTGAAAATGCTTTTGATCATACTGTGCCTCTTTAAGACTCAGTCTTCTAGCAAATTATGCTTTGTTCATTCCTTTCAAATACTTAAGCTACTATTTTGGGTTTTCAGCTTAAAGTTTTCCCTTTAAACGGATTTGATCGGATGCCCTTTTTGAGTTTTCATCTATTTTTTTTTAAACGGATGCCCTTACAGCTTTTTTTTTTTACTTTTTAGAATGGATGCTCTTTCAGGTTTTCATCTATTTTTTCCTTTTTATAGGCATAATATTTTTTTTTACATTATCCGAATTAATGGGGTTTTATAGAAAGCCTCTGTCCATCTCTGCCAATGTCAACCTTCCTCCAAAAAAATGCTTATTTGCCCCGAGGATCTTTTTGTCCAGGCAGAATTCTTTTTAATATCAATTTTCCTTCATGTAATTTTCTAGGATGCATTTTTTTGTCATGTGCACTCATCATTCTTTTTTAGTATGTCTGCCTACGTTAAATAGCTTTTAGCCTTTTTTCCTCAATGAAATTTAGCTGCTCAAAATGATCTTGGACCTGTTTAGCTTCCTCTAACTTGGTTTCTATTAGAACTTAAATTGAAGGGTTTTCCATTTCAATTTGGTAAGATAGGCTCCATGCCGTAGACCAATAAATAAGACATTGCCCTAATTAAAGTTTGGACTAAAGTTCTATATGCCAAGAGGGCAAAGGGAAGCTTTTCATGCCAATCTTTGTAGGTATCTACCATCTTCCCTATGATTCTGATAATATTTTTATTAGCTACCTCCATGAATTTGTTCATCTTCGAGCAGTATGTTAGACCTTTTAGCAGTGAATGAAATCAAAAGGGGGTGAATTGATTTCTCAAAACTTTGGTAAATTAAAACTTTGATAAATAAAATTAACAAATCTTAACAATAGACTTTAAAGTGCAAGTTAATGAATAGATATAAACAATTAAAGACAAGGGAAAGTGAAGCAAACTCAATGATTTAGAGAGGTTCGGCCTCAATTGCTTTTGTCCTCTACCTTGGCCTTATTTGCCTCGGATTTCCATAATTCACTAACTTGAATTTTCCACCTTTCAAGGACAAGGTATAATCTTTACACTCCCTATCTTTCAAGGCTAAGATAGAAACCTCTACCCTTTATCTTTTATGGCTAAGATAGTACCCTCTCTCACTACTTTTGAAGGTTAAGTAGAAACCTTATCTACTTTTCAATGGCTAAGGAAGAACCTCCCTTTTTTACAAGGATTTGAGTGTAACCAAATAGAACCTCTAAAGGTTAGCTATTTACAAGAATTTTGACTAAAGGGAAATATGTATCTAAAGATATAAAATAAAGAACACAAAAACAGGAAGAATTAATCCTATACAAAGATGAACTACTTAGTGAAAATGATGGAAAAGATGACAAATTTGACTCTAAGCACAATCTCTTGGTCTTTCTATTGTTGAAGGTGTTAGGGAGGCTTATAGCCTTCATCATGATTATCGCTGTTGGGGATGTTTGGTGAAGGAATATAGCTGTTGGAGCCTTCAAAATGTCGTTTCCCATTGTTCCCCATGCCTCTGTATCGATACATTATGTTTAACAGTCCAAAATATGACCGTTGAACAGTGCTGTATCGATATATAATGATCTGTCTCGATATAGAATAGTGCTGTATTGATATAGAATAATCTCTTTTGATACATGAATAATGGTTTTTGTATTTTAAAGTTATTTAACTACTACCAAGTATTGTATCGATACATACACATAGTGTATCGATAAATTCATATGAAAATCAATTTTAAGAGGTTTTTTATGACTTTAAGTAAAACTTATCTAAAAAGTGTTTCATATAAAAGTATGTATTAAGAACACATATTTTAGTGCTTGAAGGAGTTAAAACACATTCTAATATTTTTCAAAGTGTTTACAAAATATTTCATAGAAAAATACTAATCTTGAAAATATTTAAACACAAGCTAATTAAGCTTAAGTTTTAGTTATATCAAAACTAAGATTAATTCAAAGCTAATATGGCTAACAATCTCTCCATTTTTTATATGATAAAACTTAAGGTGAATTTGCTTGTAAAACTCCCCTTTAATCATTTAAAACTTTTCAATAAAACTCCCCTTAATAAAAGTAGTATGAAATGAAACTTTTTGAGATTTTATAAAAAGGTTTTGAAATACTTGGCAATGGTATTTTTGGTCATATTTGGCTTCAAGAGTGCCAACACAAAATATTGAAGATTTTAATAATATAAATAATGTAAGCACATGTGAAATCATCCTTTTGCTGGCATAAACATATATACAAATGAAGTATAAGCAAGCAAATTAACCCCTAAAACTCTCCCCCTTTTAAAATATCAAAAAGGTAAAAGTAGATTAATTCAAAGCTAAGGGACTAAATTAACAAGATTTCTAGAAGGTATATTAAGTATGAAACATTTAAGAGCATGTATACCAATTATTGAGAAAATATATGCATTTAAGTCCTACTGTGTAGTTCATCTAATTTTTATATTCTTTTATAGTCATTTAAGCACATTTAAAAGATAGAAGATACCAATTGTTGAACGATTTTAAGAATTATTAATCCAATTTGTGTTTAGATGCACAATAGATACAAATTTTTGGATTTATTGTACACATGCATACTACAATAGATGCCATATGAAAGGTTAAAAAAATTTTCAAGAAAAACATAACAAACTTCCATAGGTTAGAAGATCATTTGCTTATTTATGATATGTCAATAAAATTATTTGAGCAAACATTCAATCAAAGAACATGCTTAAATATGAGAATTATGCACCTAGACATGTTCGAAGATTCATTCAAAGCAAACATTTTAAGCATACATTACATACTAGAATACCAATTATATATATAAAACTAACTAATGTATGTCACCAAACTTAATGCTAAAGGATAATAATTTTAATAGCATTTCTTTAATGATTACCACAACTTTACCAAACTTCGATGATATGCTTTTTATAGCTTGAAAGATCATCATTTCTAGTGTTTAAGCATTCCTTGATGGTTTTGGTTTGATTTGAAAAGGTTGTATGCTTAATTTGCTTCCTTTGCTATGCAAGTGTTCATCTTTCAAGGATGGATTTATCTCCATGAACCTTGCCAAACTTAAAAACAATCTTGGCAAAAAATGGGCATTAGAGGTACCAAGATTTTAATTATAAAAGAATATTCAATAAGCTTAGGTTTTGTTAGCAATGAAAGATGTTCAATGAGCTTAATGACATTTTGAAATAAGTGATACCAAATATTGATGAATAAAGAATATTAAGCATATATGGTACCAATTATTGCAAAAAAAACATCATGATGTATAGAAAATTTTGTATTTTTGAGCATTATAAGGCATATAGGCACTTAATGTATTTGATTTGTTAAACACTCATCAATGAATCAAATATGATGTTTAAGCATGTGATGAGTTACGAAACAATGTTTATCAAGTTTAGAAATCATAAAAATGAAGGATTTCAAGTGAAAACTCATTAAGGAGACCAATTTGCATTTAAGAGCCAAAAAAGCACGAAATTGGTCAATATTCACTAGTTGTATCGATACAGGGGGCTTTTGTATTGATACACATAGTGATGTATTGATACAAAGTTCATTGTATTGATACAAGCTAGGTTTTTGTTCATTGTATCCATACAGGGCTCTAAGTATCAATACATGCCTTGAGTTTTCTAAAATATCTTAGAAAAATATACAATTTGGCATTCCAAAACCCATGATTTTATATTCTAATGCAAACTTTTGATTTTAAACACTTGAAGCACATATGAATAATCAAAGCTTGGACTAGAATAACTTTTAAAATCACGTTGGAATGAACTAACATATTTGGTCACATAAGTAAGGTAATATGCAACTAAATGATCTTCATTCAAACCACATATGCACAAGTTTAAAGAGTATTTACAATGTTTACCAAACTTTTTTGCGCCATAAATCATGAACTTACAACATAATCAAACATCGTCAGTCTCATGCAAGCATAAGTGAATATAAAGCATTAAAGAGACTTAAGAACTTGCTAATGCATGTTTATGGCATCATATCTTATAAGTAAGCTCTAACTGTTCCCCCTAAGGATATGCATATAATTTAGTCATGCAATAGAGCTTATTAATGACTTATTAGATGAAGTTTATCAAAATCAACCTTTTAAGTATAAATCATTCTTAAATTATGCTTCATAACAACATTTCACAAATTGATTTAACATATTATCATTAAGCACTAAATCATCAAATGCATGTACAATTAAGCTCATAGTTGCTCAAGGCATAAAACATGAATTTTCATTAAACCTATTTTGCATTAAAAATAATTTTTTTTTAAATTCAATAAAGCATTAATAATCACAACATCAATAACCAATACACTTATCAAAATTTTAAAGGTTAGAGGTTAGCCATCACACTTCTTTATGTGTCTAAAGCATCCATTTGTATTGCATTGCTCTTTATTGCTCTAACACACCTATAAGAGACTTTCACTTGGTTTTTGCTTTGGGTCCATGAATGTTAGCCTCAAAGCCTCTTGTTCCCTTAGGAATCCATACTTGCCTAACTTTAAATTATGTCCTTTCCTTGATAGGACAAGTATGCAAATTATGACCATGAAAATTGTAATGTGAGCACTTGGTCATATAAACTTGAAAAGATTTGTCTAAAATGATTTTCTTTTTTGTTCCAAGCTTTCAATCTTTCTTTTCAAGTCAAAATTGACTTTCTTTAAAATGTTAATTCTTAGCTTGGAGTTATTAAAATCATTTTTCAAATCTTTGTTTTCATTCTCCAACACAAGTTTTGATTTTAATAGTAAATCATTTTCAACTTTTAATTTTGAAATCATTTTCTTGTGCTGAGAGTTCATTTCCTGAAACTCAACCACAAGATCATCAAAAGCATCTTATAACTCATCAGATGCATAGGAATTTAAATTTGGAGAATTGGAGGTTACCTTAGGCTTATTAAGAGCCATCAAACAAAGGTTGCCAATTTGGTCTTCCTTAGAGTCATCATCATTGGAAAAGTCACTATCGCTCCAAGTTGCTACAAATGCCTTTTTCTTATTATTTTTCAACAATGGGCAATCAGATTTGACATGCCTTGTTCATTGCAATTGTAGCACACCACCTTGTTAACCTTTTTAGATTAGGATGATTTGCCCTTACTTCATGAATTTCTTGAATTTCTTGGCAAATATGATCATCTCCATATCTTTACCATCCTCATCATCGCCATCCTCTTCCTCACTCATGGAAGCTTTCAATGCAACTCTAATTTTTCTTGGTTGCTCATTTCCATGATTTATCTTCATTTTGTATGTGAGGAATGATCCAATGAGCTTATCTAGAGATTGAGGTCTTTTGACTCCTTAATTGTGATCACTTTAGCTTCCCATGACTTAGGAAGGCTATTCAACATTTTCTTGACCATTTCTTTGTTAGGATACACCTTTTTGAGACCCTTCAAGCCATTTACAATGTTCATGAATCTATCAAACATCTATTTAATACTCTCTTTTAGTTCTATTTGGAACATCTTATAATCGAGAGTAAACATACTTATCTTGGACTCTTTGACTTAATTGGTCCCTTCATGTGTGATAGCTAACTTATCCCATATTTCTTTAGCATTATAACACAAAGACACCCTATTGTACTCATTGGGGCCTAATGCACAAAAAAGTGTGTGCATGGCCTTGGCATTGAGTTGAGCCATTTTAGTGTCTTTGTTATCCCATTCCCATTATTCCTTGGGAACTTCAAGGTCACCTACCATCTTTGTTGAGATGAGTTAGCCTTTCATGATTATCTTCCAAACTTGAGAATCATTTGTTTGGACAAATAGCCTCATCCTTGTCTTCTAATATGCGTAATCTTCACCGTTGAAGAGAAGAGGCCTCACAATTGAATGTTTTTCTTGGCCCATACTGAAAATATCACCACTAGCCATTTTTTTGGTCTTTTACGGATCTTTGTTCAAGGATTTAAGCCTATAAGAATGAGACACAAGCTTTGACACCAATTGTTAGACCTTTTAGCAGTGAATGAAATCAAGAAGGGATGAATTGATTTCTCAAAACTTTGGTAAATTAAAACTTTGATAAATAAAATTGAGAAATCTAAATAATAGACTTTAGAGTGCAAGTTAGTGAATAGAAATAAACAAATGAAGACAAGGGAAAGAGAAGCAAACTCAATGATTTAGAAAGGTTTAACCTTAATTACCTATGTCCTCTACCTCAGCCTCACTTGCCTTGAATTTCCATAATTCACTAACTTGAATTATCTACCTTTCAAGGACAAGGTATTATCTTTACACTCTCTATCTTTAAAGGCTAAAATAGAAACCTCTACCCTCTATCTTTTGTGGTTGAGATAGAACACTCTCTCAATACTCTTGAAGGCTAAGCAGAAACTTTCTCTACTTTTCAATGACTAAGTAAGAACCTCCATTTTTTACAAGGATTTAAGTGTAAACAAATAAAACATCTAAAGGTTAGGTGTTTACAAGAATTTTGGATAAAGGGAAATATGTATCTAAAGATACAAAATGAAGAATACAAAAATAGGAAGAATTAATCTTATAAAAAGATGAACTACTTAGTGAAAATGATGGAAAAGATGAAAGATTTGACTCTAAGCACTATCTCTTGGTTCTTCCTATTGTTGAAGGTGATAGAGATGCTTATTTATAGCCTTAATCATGATTATAGTTGTTAGGGATGTTTGGTGAAGGAATATAGCGTTGGAGCCTTCAAAATGTCATTTCTCATTATTTCCCATCCCTTTGTATTGATACAATTGAGTGGGTATCGATACATTATGACCGTTGAACAGTGCTGTATTAATATAAAATGATCTGTCTTCATATAGAATAGTGCTGTATTGATATAGAATAATTTATCTTGATACATGAACAGTGATTTTTGCATTTTAAGGTTATTTAGCTATCGCCAAGCACTATGTAGATACACACACATAGTGTATCAATACATTCATATGAAAATTTTAAGAGGTTTTTTATGACTTTAAAACAAGTAAAACTTATCTAAAATGTGTTTTATATAAAAGTATGTATTAAGAACATATTTTTGAGTGCTTGAAGGAGTTAAAACACATTCTAGTATTTTTCAAAGTGTTCACAAAATATTTCATGGAAAAATACTAATCTTGAAAATATTTAAACTCAAGCTAATTAAGCTTAAGCTTAACTTTTAGTTATATCAAAACTGAGTTTCATTCAAAGATAATATGGCTAACACATTATGTCATTGAATTGTGATAAAAAATTTTAAGCTACTTGCATATCTTCATCATTAATTTATTATTCAAATTAGAGGCATTATCCGTTATAATTCTTTCAGGGATCTTAAATGGATAGATAATGCTGGTCCTCAAAAATTTTATCACTATAGACCTTGTCAAATTTGTATAGGAGGTTATTTTAACCCATTTGGTGAAATAATTTATAGCCACCAAGATGAAGCAATAATGACTCGAAGCTATAGGGATACTCGGCCTAATAACATCCATGCCTCATACGAAGAAAAGCCATGGCACAGTTATGACATGCAACAGTGAATGTGGTACATGGATCTTGTCGACATAGACTTGGCATTGGTGGCATTTTTAGGCATACTTAATACAATCACCCTCCATGGTTATCCAGAAATAAACTAGTCTCAAGATTTTCCTTACCATTTTGTGTCCATTTGCATGGATGCCATAAATCCCCTCATGAACTTCTTCCAATATCTTCTGTGCTTCAGGAGCATTGACACATCTTAGCAACATTTGATTATAACTTTTCCTTTAAAGAATCTCTCCATCCATGACAAAATGCATTGCCAGCCTCCCTAAAGTTCTTGTATCTGTATCAGAGGCAATGTTTAGGTATATTCCATCCTTGATATACCTTTTGATGTCATGATACCAAAGGAGGCCATCTGCTTCTATTTTGATGTTACAACAGCATGTAGGAGACTCGAATATGCTCAATTAAATTTATGTTACCTCTTACCTCTCATTCACTTTAAACATCAAAGCTAGGGTAGCAAGAGCATATGCCATTTGATTATCATCTGGATTAGATGAATGAATTCTAGTTTCTTAAAGTCTTCAAGTAATTCTAAAATTAGCCTTTTATGTTGTTGCACCCTCGAATCTCGAGTTGCCAACTCTTTGCACAATTGATAAATCACCAAAGCTGAATCTCCATATACTATTACCAATTAAACTATTTTTTCTACAATTGCTTGAAGTCCAATAACACTTGCTTTATATTCTACTACATTGTTTGCATAGTTAAAATCTAATTGAGCAGTGAAAGGATAATAATCCCTTCCAAAGATACCAAGATTACCTCAATTCCATGTCTTAAAGTATTTGATATTCCATTAAGATACATTTTCCATGTTGATTCCTCTGATAGTTTTCCTTCCTCTTTGATCAAAATATTCTTTAAATCCTCGTCAAAAAAGTCAAAGTTCAACGGTTGATAATCATCGAGTGCTCATCTTGTTAAGAATTTAGCAATAGTGCTTCCTTTGATTGCTTTTTGACTCATATAAACTATTGCATATTCTGATAGCAAGACTTGCTATATAGCTATCCTTCCTGATAAAGCCAATGCTATGAATAAATATTTGATCGAGTCCATTTTGGTGATCAGCTAAGAGGTATGATACAATATGTATTGTTAAAGCCTTTTTGCAGCCCAAACTAAGGCACAACATATCTTTTTATTTAAGGATAATTTACCTTATAGTCAAGGAACTTTTTACTAAGGTAATAAATTGTCTACTCTTTCCTTCCTGTCTCATCTTGTTGTCCTAGCACACAACCCATAGACTTCTTAAATATTGACAAGTACGAAATCAAAGTTCATCCCGGTACAGGTGGTTCCACTACTGGCAGATTATAGAGATAACGCTTAGCTTTCTTAAATGCTTCCTGGCATTTTTCATTCCATTCACTAGGGTTTTGTTTTCACAAAAGCTAGAATATTGAGTCACACTTATCTATGAGTTGAGATATGAATCTGGCAATGTAATTCAACCACCCTAAGAAACTTTGCTCCTCTTTTTACGTATGTGGGGATGGCAATTCTTGGATGGCTTTAATCTTATCTAGATCAACTTCAATTCCTTTTTCACTCACAATAAAGCCTAATAGCTTCCCTGACCTTACACTAAAAGTGCATTTTGCCATATTCAACTTCAACTAGTACTTTTTTTGTCTTTTGAATAGCTTTTATAAATTTGTAACATGTCCTTGCTCCTAGGGTGACTTGGTAATCTTATCATCCACATATATTTCTATCTCTCTATGTATCATTTCATGGAATAAGGTGACCATTGCCCTTTGATAAGTTACCGTAGCATTTTTTAGTCCAAACAGCATCATTTTATAATAAAAAGTTCCTTACATTTTGAAAAAATGGTCTTTTCCATGTTTTTTGAAGCCATTTTTATTTGGTTATACCTTGAAAATCCATCCATGAAAGAAAACAGATAATTCTGCGTAGTATTATCTATCAGAGTATCTATATAAGGAAAAAGGAAATTATCCTTCAGAGTCACTCGATTTAAGTCCTAGTAGTCTACACACTCTTTTTAGAAACGAAGACAATATTTGCAACCCATTCTGTGTATTTTGCCTTTTCAATAAATCTAGCCTTGAATTGTTTTTTTACCTCTTCCTTTATTTTCAAAAGCATTTTCAGTTTCAATTTTCCTAACTTTTGGAGGTAATTTATAGACAATGATTTCCATATCCAATCCTAGCATGTCCTGGTAGAACCATGCAAAAACATCTCAGAGCTCTCAAAGCAAACTTATTAATTTTTCCCTAATGGTAGCCATCAAAGCAGTCCCTATTTTGACTTTTTTCTAACATCCTCATCATCCCCTAAATTTATCACCTCTGTGGATTCTTCTTAAGGCATTATTTGTTCATCCTCTTGCTTTATTATTTTTAATAGAGGAAAGGTAAAGTATGATCATCAACTTCTTTTTCAAAATCGACCATATTCAAGCAAACAACTCGTTCAAAATTGACCTTTGAATCATGATTAGGATCATTATTTCTCTTTGAGTTGGAAATCTATAAAGGTAAAAAGAGAAAGAAAAGGAATAAGCAAACAAATATCTGACATGATTTGTGTACATTTATGTAAAAAGAAAAAAAATTAGCATAAAAGAAATTACACGTAGCCAAAAAGGTCATATGCATTTCATTTTTGTAAATGATAATTTGGCATTTTAATTTTTTTATAGAAAGATTCTTAGGTAACAAAATAAGTTTCTAATATTACTTTGAAACTGACCTAAGCGCTATGATTTTCTCAATACAAGTCTAATTTTTTAAGACATATACAAGAAGATAAGGATGGATCCTATGATCATCATTTAGTTCCTTACTATTTTCCCTAACGATGGCCAGTTGACAATTCTCGCAAGCATTACTGATCATTAATACAACATTCTCATTTTTTGCCTTGGTTTCTAGGTTAATGACCTCTCCACTACAAATGATTTATTTTAAAGAAGGGTAGAAAACTGTCTTCTGATAGCGTTCCTAGCTCATGGCCTAAGCTAACTTCCTTTCTTAGTTTTTGTTCTTTTTCTTCTTTTAACTCTTCCCTAACTTAAATCATAGCCCATGTTTGTCTCTTTTACCCACTATATTGATGGATTGGCTTAACCCCTATAAACATCTTCTAAGGCTTTTCCCCGCTCGGGCCTCTCTGTTGATCATGAGTTTGAGACACATGTGTGTGCTCTTTGACAGCATTGGTTTTAAGATTATAGACCTTTCTACCACAAAAATAGCATTTAAGATTTCAAAGGTTCAAAATGAACACTCTTTAGCTTCAAGATTTGTCTCAAAATATGGGACCTCAGAAGAAGTATGCTATAACATTTTTCCCCCAATATGCTAACCACCCTTTCATCAATTACAAGCTTGACTTTTTGATGAAGTGATAGTAATACAACATGGGCAGAATGAATCCATGGTCGCTATAATAAACAGTTATATGCTGGGACAATATCCATGACATGAAACTCTATCTCGAATGGGCACAATTTGATATTTAGAGTAATTGAAATGATTATTTAATTTTGCTTTTTTGTTCTATCAAATGCCTTTACAACTATTTAGCTATGTTTAATCAAGCTGATGTCAACTGGAAAGTGGGAAAGAGTGATTAATGACATTACATTGAGAGCTGATTTATTGTCAATAAGGACTTTTAGCAATAGGTGCCAATGCAGTTTGTTGTTATGTGAAGGGTTTTTCCAAAAGTAGTCTCTCTTGCAGGTATTTCATCGTCACTGAATGAAATAAAGTTGCCAGCAATAATATTGTTTACCAAGTAATCAAATTTATTTATAAATTTATCTTGAAAAACGTATACCTAGTTTAGCACTTTCAATAAAGCATTTCAATTTGACTCTGAGTTGAATAATAGAGCTAACAAATAAATTTTTGCTAGTTTTGTATTAATTGCTCTTCAATGCTATACTCACTATGCTTTATAAACTTGAGAAATTTTACTACTTTTTTTAACTGATTCTTTGAATTCCACCAAAACTTCTTCAATAACTATGGCTTTTTCAGAGTTTTGTCCCTTTGATGTAGCTCTGACACCATCTTCACCAATATCATGACCGTAATGCTACCCACTTCATGTTACATGGCTAACCCTAGTTATATCCATGGTAGCTAGTTGGCTTATAGTAGCATCCAAGGTTATTACTTCACTATCATACTTCCATGGCACTTGTTTATTGTCTTTGTATGGAAAAGGCACTAGCGCTCTGATGATAAGTCTAAGAGTATTTTTAATTTTGGGAGGAACAGCCTTCGACTAATTACAGTAAATAATAAAAGGATGATCGACACTGTAGGATAGCTATGACAACCCTTTGTCAGTCATATTACTTGTCTTGTCATATTCCTAGTTGGTTTCTTCATAAAATTTAATTTCACCACTATCCATCATATGTTGTATTATGGCTATAAATTCTAAATATTCTTGCAAAGTGTGTCCTGAAATCACGTGAAACTTGTAAAAATCAGCCCTAATATTAGATGGGCTTTAATGTTTCTATGATTCTAACTAAGGATTTTGTCTTTAGTTAGTACTATCCAAACTTTTTCAATTTGGGTTTTGACTTCTCAAACATTCATCTTCAATGATCACTTTTTTTATGAGTAAAGCATTAATTCTGAGCTCAAGGTGATCCAACAAAGGATTTACTGCGATACTTAGTCTTCGAGCATTATCAATAAAGGCACCTGTTTAAAGAAGACTCTAGACCTTTTTCTTGGAATTTGGACAATTCTCAATTGAATGATTAGCGATAGCATGATACTCATGGTGAAGGTTGAGACTATGTTAGTTGGGAAAATTGTCTTCATATGGCTTGGAGAAAATAAGAACCACTAATTGACCTTCCAAAAGTTTGTCAAAATTTTCCTTATAAGAATGAGAACGAAGGTCATAATGGGGTCTGTGTTGATTATTTCTTTAGATTGGTTTATCGGTATTAGGTTTGGTTTGATTTTAAAAAGGTGGATTTGGGATGGTGTCTTTGGAGTTGATGGAGCAAGAGTTCAAGTGCAATAAAAGAGTAAGTATTTTGAGGTTATCGACTTGGTTTTGGTAATATGAGCAAGGTCTTTGGCAGTAAAGTTTTCCAACAAAATTTAAAAATAGTATCTTATCCTTCTTTTTGCCAGGTCCTGCCTTTTTTCTAGTGAAAGATTTACCAATTGTTATTTTTCCAACCTTTAGAGCTATCTTAATTATTTCCCCTGAAATGACGAGGTCAGTGAAATTTTTAGTTGCATTCCCTACTAGCTTATCATGGTAGGGGAGAAGCAGAGTACCTATGAATAGCCTTGTAGTCTCCTTCTCTATCAACGGAGGCTAAACTTAAGAGGCCATGTCTCTCCACCTCTGTTCATGTTCATTAAATGACTATAGATTTTTTTTTTCATATTCTACAAAGTCAGTCTATCAGGCACCCATTTGGCTATGTCTTTACACTATTGCAAAAATGCATTTGCAAGATCAGTCTAGCATTATATCTAGGTATGGTTCAAATCGTTATACCATTTGAGCACTAATCCCGATCAACTTTCTTAAAAGTAGTGAATTAAGAGCTTATCATTCTCAGCATATTCAGCCATTTTTCAAATAAACATCTTGATATATGCATATAGAGATGTAGCACCCTTGTACTTCTCAAATTCAGGCATTTTGAATTTTGGTGAAAGGACCAAATCTGGTACCAGACTAAGGTCTTTAACATCTACACTGCTATATAGTTTAGCCCTTTCAATGGCTTTTAACCTTCTCTTAAGGAGCTGTAACTTCTTTTTCTCAATCTTTACTTCAGCTAGCTCTTTACTTTTCTATTTATGCTTTTCCTTTTCATCAATACTAGGGCCTACCAATTCTTCTTAGGCGACTGCCATTCTTGCATCCGCCATTTGCAAAAGTGCATCAGGTTAACAATTATGACTGATGGATTAGCAGCTGGGACATTTTGTTGCAGATTTTAAGTTTTAGCTGGCTATGCATTCTAAATGTGTTTGTTCCTTAATTGGTACCCTTCCAGATCCCCTAACAGGAGTATTAGTATTTATTTCTGGCAGTTGATGAATTGACTCCCTTGCCATTAACAACTTTATCATCCTTGTGATCTTATCATGTAGCTCTTCTTGCCTTTTCATCATGATTTCTTGTGCCTATCAATGACTTTCTTTTAACCCTTCCAAACTTGCCAAGTGATCCTTTGCCATTCTTCTCGTTCTAAAACTAGTATGGTAACAATGTGTTGATAGTGGTTGAGTTAATCTTTTTGGGTTTAAAATGTTGAAACCTTAAGAATTCCAAATTTCTTTGAGTTAATTAATTTTTATTTATGAACTAATGAAATCATGTATGTGCATATGTACGTATATATATGTGCATATGTATGCATGGTATAAGTATATGAATGCATTTACAGGGATGCTTGCTTTAACTAAATATTCCAAACACATAAATTTTCCATTAACTTTGTCATAAATTACATATTCACATCGTTGATCATGCAGCAATTACATCTAAGGAAATTCCTAACTTGATCATATTGTTTCTGAGCCTCATCCAAAAACTGAAGTACAACATGCTGGTATCATGCTATAGTATTAATTTACATCTGTAAGTCTTTAATCCTCTCCACCATTGTCCTTGCCTAGATAAGAGCTGAATGGATTTATTCTATAAGATGATCTATATACATATGTTAGCCTAAAGAATTAGTTACCCATCATCTGCCATCATCTTCGGCCCATCATAGTCTATCAGCCTAATATGCATCCAGATCGTGGTAGGCTTGTACAAAGGCGCGAATGTCATATCTTCTATGTTCTAATTCCAGTCCCATCTTTGCAATAGTTATAGTGAGAACTTATCTTTCTTCAAGCAATTGAGATACCTTCCATACTCTTGATTCAAGGTAGCTTGGAGTCGTTCACTCTTTTTAATAGACCTCCTCAACTGGAGATGCATATCAACATGCTTTCTTCTTTCTATTTCATAAATAGCTTGCTTGGCTTCTCCTTCCAAAGCTTTAGCCTTCCATACTTCTGATTCTTCACTAAGTTTGTGCATATTTTCCCCATTTCCTTAGCAATGCTACAAGAACTCTTGGATATCTCAGCAAGCTTCTTTTTTTTGTTCTGCTCAATCTAGTCATTCTTTATTAAATTGTACTTTTCTTCCACTTTTCCATCTTCTTTTGTTTTACTTCCATCTTCATTCTTAAATAAGCCACTTTTTCGTGGAGCTAATGATTCTTGTCACTCATTCTTTTTCGCTTCCCAGTAGCTTCTTAATTAAATCAATCTCTGATGGCATAACTGTAGACACCTTATTTTGTCCGAGCTAATTTGTTTTAGTAACTGGGCTAATTTTTCATGGCCCAGGCATTTTTAACTTGCCCACCATTGATTAAAAACTCGATTTTAACTCATTTCTTTGCATCAAAAAAAGATCAAAACCCATACTAATTACGAACTTAGACTTTTGAATTAATCAAAGCATTTTTTGAAGTCTAAATTAGATAAAAAAGATCAATGTCACATGATCACCCTACTTCTCCCAAATTTGTTGACTAAGATCACTATCAACCACCCTATTTGCTGGAAAATCATTTCAACATTTAAACCAGCCACCCTATGTCCATCACATTGGAAGCAAGTTGCTCCCTACAACCACTCTATAGCCACCAAGCTGACAATCACTTTGTTCCCCTTGAGAAATGACCAAAAACACCTCTAAATTGGCTCCAAAATGATGGTATAAATAGACTACATATATCTCATCCAGAAAAGGTTAGATTCCAGCTCATTTTCAACTTCCAAAACATATTCCTACACGAAGAAAACTAGAATCCCGTAGCTCTTCACCCATCATCCAAAAATAGCCCCAAAACACTCATTCCTAACCATTACACATTCTAAAAATCAGCCTCATCTATACCATAACTAAAACCTGATTATTTCTTTCTTTTTAACAATAAGGAAAAGAGGAAAATTCAAGCCATCTCTACTACTCCAATTATTTGGCCAAAAAGTGAAGTTTTGTTGGTATACTTCTCACTTTATCTCTTTCATTTTCTATTTTTCAGCATCTTTATCATTATAGCAAGATCTTTATGTTTCCATCACCTTTTTAGGATTGTCATGCATTATTGTGGCTTTTGGATGTAGTAGTTTAGGATTTAGATGCCTTAATGCCCCTTTAATATGCAAAATGCCTTATTTCATCCTCATTATTTTGATAGCTCTTACTCAAGCATTTTACGCCATATCCGTGCATCTTGTTTTCCTTAATCCAGGTAGGAATCATTAGCCTAACACATTTCAAGCACATTTACACATTAGCTTGCATGAACCATTATCATTTTCAGCATCCATAACATTTTCTTGTTAAAATGCATAACACTTTCTTTGTCCAGACCATTGGTAAAGTTAGCATCCCAATTCATGTTATGTGCCATCCTCTTGTATTTAAGCTGTCTTCCTCTTGTCAAAATGCATGTTTGATGGCTCTAAAAAAAACTGATTTTCAATACCTCCCTAAGCCAAGCATGTTAACCTCAACCAATGAGGACTACCATGAAATTAGCATTTTCTTTAAAGTTAGCAAAAACAATTTTGGTGAAAATTAAGTTTTCTAGATCTGGAATCTTGGTTAAACAAACTCAAATCTTCTGATTTTCCAACAAAAATGTCCTTGCACTCATTCCCGAAATGTTCGGGCCTTGCTTTTGAGTAAATACCTTGAGTGGTATGATCAACCGGCTGTTTTATCATCCCAAACTACTCTGAGGCTGTGCAAATGAGTTTGTGATACTCATGCCACTCTTTCCCTTCAGTCATGGACATTCGAACGTCAATAACTAGAGTTTGGACCCATAGACATAAAGAAAATGAGAAATATTCCCTGCTTTGCTTGCTCCCCTGCTAGCAATACAACTATTGCAAATTGAAAAATCACTTTAAAATTGTAAAAGATTTTTCATGAATTTTTTGATATTTTTCTCTTAAAGTGTGTCAAATTATCTTTAAAACGATGTTTTATTCACCCACGAATTAGTCCGGATGAAAGAGTTATGAGTTTTCAAACCTAGACTATTCGGAATCCCTAGAGTTAGCAAAGTGCATTCTAGTTGGGCCCCTTTAGACCCACTAAACAATTTTTTCAAATCCGTCCAACATTTTTTAAAAACTTTCATGAAATTCCCTTTCTGAAAAGGTATTATTTGCAATCTTTTGATACCAAATGAGTTCAAAATGATTTTTCAAATTTTGACACACCTTATCCCGCATATGCTCTACTAGCAGTGAAATTAATCTGAGCTTAAAAATTTATTCTCCCAGAAAGTGATGTTTTAGGATATTGGGAATATCTTTAGATTGACCCTAGTTAAGTTAGCCTTCTAGCGGTATCTTGTCTACCCTCTAAAGCCTTCAAACCAATCCAGAATAAATTCGAAAAGTGGGATCACGCGATGTTGTCCCTTGTTCTCGATCACGATCAAAATTTAGGTGCTTTTTGAATGTCATCTTGAGACATTCGAAAGACTCCATGTCACCCCGATCAGACTCGAGAACATGTTTCGGCCTCCCACAAGCTTGTATCAAGGCATGAACATATTTTACATCTTTACCATCCTTATTCACAATAATTTCTTTCACCAAAAATCATCGGAATGCTCACCCATTTTCTAAATCACGAAGTTTTGTCAACTTAATTTTTCTAACTCGACTTCATTAAAGAGTGTCAGATGTGTCACTTTTGGAGATACTCCAACCCCAACCTTTCGAAGGGACACTCCAACCTCGCTCTTCAAATTTGTCAAGATTTAAAGAATCTTCCTTTGTCAAATTATTTGTCATCCATGGGGATACTCCAACCCTGACTTTTTGAGGGGATACTCCAACCCCATTTGTTAAAATTGTCAACCTTTAAAGAATCTTTTTTTGTTAAAATTATTCATCATCCACGGGGATACTCCAACCCCATCTTTTTGAGAGGATACTCCAACCTTGTCTTTCAACTACAATTAAATTTTTCTCCTTTGCAGACTTCAATGAACATGTCAAACAAACTTTGTTTAATGAAGAAACCCAGATGCATCTAAAAAATTGTCGATTCGATTATTCCCAGATAATCAATACCAATTGTGAGATAAATTCCAATAGTCCATCCCTTTTCTTTATCATTGCATTAAATGATCCATGTTATGTTACTTCATTTATTGCCTTACTAACATGATTTTTTTGTGATGATTATTTTCATTCATGTTTTTCAATCATTTCAAATAAAATCGAAGGTAATATTCCACGTCAGTATCTCTCCAGTGCCCAAAGTAGAATATTCTATTTTTCAAAGAAAAATCCAGAGGTCATTTTTATTGAAAATCTTTATATTCCCCATCTCTACATGGCATATATGAGATTAAATCTTTTCATCAAAACCTGGATTTGTATTTCTATAAGATTCATGCATTAAAAGGGGTTATATCAAAGTCATGATGAGTTAAGATCGAAAGAATTGAAACTGAGATATGACATAGCTAGTAAGGTACCAATTTTGGGCATCGCGAAGAGGTTCATACGTCATCGTGCGTAACCAATTCTCGAACCCAAACAATGAATGTTTGTACTGCGTAGACCATGGGATCGATGTTTTGAGTTTCGTAACCTAAAACGTAGGTTTCAATAGGCATTCGGTCATGCCTAGTGTGAAATGATTGGTGGTGACTCTAAGCGTTGGCCATTTCATGATGGTCTTCTGAGACCAATAAGATGAGCGATTCGTCTTATGGTCCCCTGCACTTTATCATATGTCAAGAATTTGTACTTTCTTATTCTTATTAAGTTGCAAAGGAAAAGTCTCAGTCAAGAAGACATTTCCAAGTTACAAAAATATTTTAAGTCATATACACCCCTAGATCCACGAGGATCCACCCCGAGGTACATTGCTACAGCTTGGCGACTCCACTAGGGATAGTATAAAGAGTTAGGCTAATAACTAGCCATGTCTTGCAAGGTTCTCAATCCTTTCAATCTTCGGTCATTATTTAACTATGACCTTTTTTTTTCATTTTGTCAACTAATCTTTTGTTTGGCATGATTGTCAGGATTATCTTATTTTTGAATAATCATCAATTTAATAAAAACGGTAATACGCAGGTAAATAAAAAGGTTTGATCATTTCCCCGTCACACACCATGCACTTGCATGTGCATTAGTGTCCCACCAAACTCCATGGTGTGGTTATAACCCAATCATTATGAGGAAATTATCTATCCGCCTTTGTAAGTAAACCTCCGCATAGGCATGGCAATAACTTCCTAGGTATAAATTACCTATGTCTCTCATGAGTAACCCTTCACATTTGCATAGGGAAATACATCTAACGGATTGAACCCATTCCGCTAAACTCACGATGGGTCAGGGATCGGGGTCTCTCGACTGTCTTTACCTGATGAAAGAGCAATTTGGGTACCTATTTAGGCGTCAACTTAAACCTCATATAGAAAGCCCTAGAGCTAAACTATGTCAAACCATACCAGAACGCTGCTAGAATACCCAGAGAATAGGGTCACTCGGGGAAACATTCCTAACATTTACTCTTAATTACCATAATTATGTAGGTGACAATGAGTATACAATTGTCACTCGCATCTATATTTTTATCATTTATCAAGGCATGCTATCGTGCCGCTCGAACGACAGCTAACCTTTTTATAAATAAGTGACAGTGAATAAAAACCATCATTCACAATGTCTTATACTATAAGTCGTTATGCTGTCTGAGTCATGGCTTAACGTGCATCCGCACTAGTGGTGATAAATGAATATTACTACTGGTCGGTTTTTTTTTCATCAAAATAAGATATTGCATCACCTCATGAAGGGCAGATTGCATCCTAACATGTTAAAATGCCACCCATTTCTCGTCTCACCACCTTGGTTGAGACATGTTATGATTTTTTTGTTCTGAAGTTCTTAAATTCTTTTTTTCCTTACATTTGGTCTCCTATATGTTCCACTAATTTATTTTCCATTATTTGTGCTTCAGTGCATGCATCATTTCATAACCACCATGACTATCATCATTTTGGGACAATTATTCTGGTTTGATGTTCAGCAAGGGCCATCATTTGTGGAGCAATAGCTTATCTCCACTATCAAGTCCTTTGAAAATGTTAGAACATGGTCAGAAGGTCGTTAACGTTAAGATAGGGACATCCTAAAGCCCAACTATGTCTCAGAAATGCATGAAGAGGTCAAGGTCAGTTTTTGTCAAAATGATTGTCGGGAACTGAAGCATATTTGGGACAATTGGGATAGCAACATGAAAAAACCCTTCACTAAAAAGTACGGGGATATAGCTTTCTTACTTCAAGTTAAATTGGATGATGGCTTGTTGCGAGCAATGACACAATTTTGGAATCTAGCCTACCAATGTTTCACCTTTAACCAACAAGATTTAGTCCCTACCATTGATGAGTGCATAGCTCTGCTCAACATAAAAGGGCCAACTCAGATCAAATTTACAGCAAAGCGCTAACGCCTCCTCCGTTCAAGAAAAGGTTGAGGTAAATTCTTGGAGCCATAAAAGCATGGGTTGATAGTCATGTCAAAGTAAAAGGAAGCAACGAATGCATTTCTTGGGCCAGCTTGAAAAGGCAATGGTAAATCTTTTTGATCAAAAGAAAGCTCAAGATATCTATGCTCTGGCAATCTACGGGCTCATTATATTCCCAAAGGCTTTGGGTTATGTAGAGGCGGCAGGCACAGATTTCTTTTCTCGCCTATGTTGCAACATCAACCCTGCTTCCACCATCACTGTCGAAACCATCGACACCCTCAGCTTTTGTAAAAGAACAGGAACATGAAGGTTTATCGAGTGTGCCTCATTGCTCTAGATATGGCTCTTAGGTCATCTCTGTGTTAGGAAAGGAAAAGCCAGGCAAAATTTCTTCTTCAAAATCAGTCCTCTTTCCATGGCATTAGAGGATGAATGTCATCAAAATAAGACAAAAAAGTATTTGGTTGAGGAATTACAAAACATCAAGAAGGAAGAAATCACATGGAGGGCTCCACGGGTGTTCCCTCAGTCGATTGTGTACAGATGTGCAGACTGCACTTGTGTACCCCTGCTGGGATTATAGGGAAATACCAATTATGCTTCTTTATTGGTATTACGTTAGTTCCAGTGCCAACAATTCATCCCGTTCTTCAAAGACTTGGGACATTGGGATTTTGAATATGGAAAGCCAATTATAAAGCGAAATTCCAGTTAGCTTTCCAAGCTTGGAAGAAGATCCATTGTATGGAAAGATACTGGAAAGGAAGCCCTACCATGCCTGGATACGAAGAATAGAGACTTTATCGTATCAATGATCCATTACCACCACCTAACTCCGAGATACTATAAATCCCAATAGAGGAACTGCCTTCTGAGATCGAGCTACTTAGGAGGGAGTTTGAGCGAGAAAAGGCATCCTTTGCTATAGAAATCTCTCAACTTAAGGAGGAAAAAGGCCAGCTAGAGATGGATATCTATCTTAGGAGCAGTGAAATGGATCGAGTCATTAAAGAAAAGGATCGCTTCAAAAATGACCTCGAGAGCCTGACCAAGGATTATGTGACACTTTGAAAAGCTAACAAGTCTAGACGTATTGGCAAGATATCAGTCGAATGGGAAGCGAAAGTTGCCACTCTCAATCACGAGCTGAATCAGCAAAAGGAGGAAGTTAGAACCAGCAAAGAAAAGTTCACGAAGGCACATGCTCTTGCTTCCACTTACCAAAGAAGGAATCAAAGACTCAAAGCCCAAATACGAGATGCAAAAGCAACCAAGGTTGAATATAAAGCCCTCATTCATAGAATCCAGGAGTTAGAATAGTCTTTTTAGGATCATCAAGGTCATATCAATGAACTAACAAGGGCTCCTGAGTAACACAAACTAGATTGGTAAGCGACAATCGACCAAGCACGTCTGAACTACCAAGAACAACATTAGCACCTTACTGAACAAGTTTAGATGGCTCAACGAGAGGCGGATGACATGATTAAAGTAGCTCAATCTACAAGGTAAGACATTGTACCTGCTGGAGATCGTGAGCAAGGACTTTTGGGTTTTCTTGATCGTGTGATTACACAATGTAATCATGTTAGATACTTTCATATGTAATCATGTCGTAAAAGAAAAAACCCTTTTGTGACTCTATGAATGATGTTATTGATGAAGCTATTCCAAGAATCAATTGTCTCCAATGCATAT
>JBBYHK010358760.1:0-24477 GCA_038382065.1 Adansonia grandidieri | reverse complement strand
AAAAAGTAAATCATATCATTAGCTTTGAAAACATTATCAATAAAATATATTATCTATTTATCATATTTTTTTAATTTCATTAGTTAAATTCATTAAATATTTGTAATTAAGTTTTAATACTTAATTAAATCATTAAAGGAATATTAAAATAAAATTCATTTTAAAGTTTTGATTTATTAAAAAATTATATAATTATAATTTTTTCATATTTATATTTAGTATTAAATTCTGGTTCGGGTTCGGGTTTGGGTCGGGCTCAGGTTCGGGCCATTTTGAGTTCGGGCCATTGACATTTTGATTAAATCGAGTTCGATTAGAATTCAAACTCAATTTTTTTTCGAATAAATTTTCAAGTTCGAGTTTATTTTACATAGTTTGTCATTGTGTCAATTTAGAAAAAAATTTGTGTATTCTTATCATGCTTGTATTTTGTTTTAATTCATGACATATTTTGCATAATCTATCATAGTGATTCAATTTAGAAAATTTTTTTATGTTTATTATGTGTTTGTTTCTCGTGTTATCATTTTTGTGTGTTTAAAATATTATAAATTTATATAAATTTTTACATATTAACAATTAGTACTATCTATATTTTTTATATGTTCGTGCATTTTTATAGTTATATTGTATTTTAATTATTTTTTTATGTTATGTTATATCATGTTATCGAATTTAACCATGCAAGTACATGTATCGTAAACAAACAATATAATAATGGTTAAAGTATCGTTCCCACGAGGAATTAAACTAAAATTTTGTTAAGTACTAAAATTAAAACGATTTAACTTTATCCAAACAACCAATTAAAAGTTTGTAAAATAAAATTATTTAAATAACAAAATAAAGAAATTAAATAAGGTATACTTAATCAATAATAAAAGCCTAAGATTACAATTTCCCTAAACACTTTATTTGAATTTATTCTACCATCTTAACTTGACTAATTATAATGAGTTGGTAGCGTAAAATTTTAATTTATAAATATCTTTCAATTATTTTATAAAAATGTCTCTATTAGCTAATTTATTATATTTCTATGCATATTAAAAAAACTCATTAAGCTTAGACTCTTATTTGGTTACATATGGCTTACTCGTATATTCTTATCTAACATGCATATTAATTCATCATAACAAAAGAATATGAAATATATGTCATTCAATCTAGGTCTAAACACAAAATTTCTTTTTCTAAGTTCATAAGATTACCAAATCAATCTAGTTGGTGGCCAAGCAACAAGAAGTATTACAGACAAGATTGAACAAAAAAGTTAAATATCATTAAACAAATAAAAGAGTAAAATAATCTAACTACATATTGAGTTCCATTATAACCTTAGAAAAATAAATTTAGTTTATATTGATTAAATAAAATATAAAACACTAAAGTTTTACTATCATTAATATTATAGTAAAGATAAAAAGATTAAGGAAAAATAGAAAACTAAGAGTTATTGGGTTTTGGTCTTCAAGCTTCTTCAAATCCTTTTCTAATTGCAAAGTTTTGATAGTTTCTCTCATTTTTTAGAAAACTAAAGAAAAGTAAAAACTATAAAGTATCTGGGATGATCCTAATTCTAATCTTAAGAGTAGATCCTAATTTTAATCTTCAAAGTACAATATATAAGCAAAACCCTGCAGGGAAGAAACTTGGTCTCCAAGTAGCTTGAACAGATTATTTTTGGAAACTGCCAACTCGCTCACTTTGCTTGATTGATTCCATTTACTTTTTCATTAAGTTGTTGCACTTTTAAAATCTCTTTTAGTTCTGACTTACAAAAATATAAAGTTATTTAAATAATTAAGTAATTAAAATATAAGAAAAGTAGATAATACTAAAGTAAAAACTACTAAAAATAACTAAAATCTAAATAATACTAAATTAAACTACTAAATATAAATAAAATGTAAAAAAAAATTTGTAAGTCTTAGTTAATTTAATGCATAAAATGAAACTAAATAACTTCATTTTATAGAGTTATTATGTCATTTCTCAATTCATCTCATATTTTGTATAGTGTGTTATTATGATTCAATTTGTCCATGACATATTTTGCATAGTTTTTCATAATAATTCAATTTAAAAAAAAATTTGTGTTCATTTGTGTTTCTTTTTTTTCGTGTTCAAAATATTATAAATTTATATAAAATTTTACATGTTATTAATTCATTATATATAGATTTTGACACTTACGCATATTTGTGCCATTTACATGTTATTTTTATGATAATGTCATGTTTTAATTATTTTCTTATATTTTGTTTGTGTTGTATACCAATTAATCTCATATTTTGCATAATTTATTATAATGATTCGATTTCAACTCTAAATTCATTTAATTGATAATTACAATAAAGAATTATTTAAATTAATTATTTAATATGATTCAACTTAAATTTTGTGATTATTAATTTAATTAACATTTATAAGTATTAAAAAGCACTAAGCGAAATGGGAAAGAATTCTAGTACATAATTACCCCCAGTCAATCACATAAGATGATCACCCACAAAAAAATATCAATTCTTCGAAATTTATGGAAGGCAAAGTTAACAACAAAATGGAAACTGGCCATATAAACTCAGGTCTTGTTAAGTTCGTAAAATTATTTTTAAAAAATATTTTTAATTAGTTTGGATTTCGAATCATAAGAATTATATTTTTTTTCTTCCTAATCTCTTAATTTATATATTAAAAGGGCATTATTTTTCGGTTAAATCACTAGAGCAGGCCCCCATTACTATATTTATGAACAAAGGAAAAAGTTTAGGCTATCTTTTAATGTGTGACAAACAATGTTGAGATGAGCGAGCTCAACTTCGAACTTTAAGGCCTCATCAGAAAAGTAAAAAAGGAAAAGTCGGCATTGTAATTCCAATGCTTGCTAATGAAAGGAGGTAGGTATCTTCACATTATTACGCTTAAAAGAGCTGCCTTAGGCTATAGGCTGCAATCTGCTCTAAATAAAGGAATACCACAGGAAGCACTGATTTCCTTTTGTTCTTAATTAAAAAGGCCCTTATTTGCTTGCTGTTACCATATATACTTTTGGCCCCAAAAGTAAAGAGGAACAGAAAAGGCAGTAAAAAACCTCAGTCTTCTTGTATCCGAAGTTGATTCATGACTCATTAATTGCATGCAAAACATGGATTCAAATCTCAACGTTGATTTGCAACCTTCCTGATTATCCCAAAATAAAAAATTGATTAAACATGAATATGATAAATAACGTATTATATAAAAGTAATATGTAAGAAGTAAAAGAATCTTCAAGTATGAAGAATACTAAGTTAGAAGAAGTAAAAGAAAGACTGACCCAGCAAGCCAGCACCTAAAACAATGGTGGAATATAGTGAAAGCATAACTTGAAAACGAGGATAAAAACACCAACGTGTGATGAACTTGAGCCTCAATTAAAAATAAAAAAGAAATCCAGAAGGTACAATCTAAAAGGGATTGATTTCTTGGGAAACAAAAAAATTGTGATGCACCACCGATAAAACCTATCAATATTGGGTCTCAATCGAATTTTTAAAATTTTTTATTTAACTTCGATTAAGTAAATCTTATGATATGTCTTATTATTTAAAAATATTTTATATTAATATTTATATTTATAATTAAATTTAAATTAAAATATTATTAATAAATAATAATTTAAGTAAATTATTTTAAATTTATAAAAATTTTATTCAAAATTTGATCCGTATAAATTAGACAAATAACTAACTTTTGGACAGATGTAGCCAACGATGAAACATTTTAATTCCATTACATAAGTGATGAACTTCGGCCATCTCGACCTATCTATTACTATATAGGACAGTAGGAGGTGTGAGGAAACGTAGATTTCATCTTCACTGTTCTTCGAACTTTTTTAAAGGTTGAAAAATGTTTAAACTTAACAATATTAGATATGATTAGACGAATATGATATATAAAATAATAAAAATATGATACGAATATATATATCTTAAAATTTATATAATACAAATTATTATAAACAAATAGAGAACAAAGGGAAAGAGGAAAAATTTGTGTGTGGTTGTTTAGTGTGTTTAAAGTAGTAAGAATTTTTTTGTTTCTTCATTTTCACGTGGACCAAATTGTATTTATTTTATTTTTTTGTGCCATGCCATGTTTTGATTATTTTCTCAACTTGTTTTTCTTTTTTTTTTTTCATATCTCAATTTACCTCATCTTTTGCATAGTTTATTATAATGATTTGATTGTTACTCTAAATTCATTTACTTAAGATATCAAAATATAAAAAATTATTTAAATAAATTGTCATAGTTATTGAATTAAGAGAAAAATATTTATTAATTAATTATTTTATTTTTTAATGATGTATTT
This sequence comes from Adansonia grandidieri, assembly GCA_038382065.1. Lineage (NCBI taxonomy): Eukaryota > Viridiplantae > Streptophyta > Magnoliopsida > Malvales > Malvaceae > Adansonia > Adansonia grandidieri. Next base: position 20,118 of record JBBYHK010358760.1, on the reverse strand, counting down.
AAAGTGATTTATTTATATATTTGACTCGTGGTCTACACTTCACTCATAACTCAATTTAGGATTTATACCAATCTCGTGTGAAAATTTTATTTATTTTTAATTTTTAAATGATATATTCAAATGAGTTGGCTTGTACATTTTGTGCAAGTTGACTTTGTATTCGTACTTGATTCACTCTGGGTTTGTTTTATTTTTTAAAAATGTATTTAAAGTGATTTGAGACCTTTACTTGTTTTGCTCAGGAAATTTTTTATTTTTAAATAATGTATTTTAAAGAGTTGGTCTATATGTGTACTTGCAGATGAATCTAATATTCGTACCCGACTTTCTCAAAAAACTTATTTTTTTAATAATGTTCTTTTTTATATAATTGACCTAGACATTTGCTTGCAAGTTATTTAAAATCTATAGCTAATTCTAAACAATTACCATAAATCTAATTTTCTTAATTAACATAATATAACATATTAATATTAATATAATTAGAATTTAAAAATAGAAAATTAATATTGTTATACAAAATGATGTAAATTTTAAATTCACGTTAATAATGTCTTCTATATACTTTTTATATGTTCATATATTTATGTTATGCTCATATTGTTTTTCATATTGCTCTTAAATAATTTTTTTATGTTGCATTCATATCATATCTCAATTCGTGATATATTTGTATAATTTGTCATAGTAATTAATTTTAAGGAAAAATGATTTGTGTTTGTTACATGTTCGTTTTTATAATTTCTTTCGTATTCAAAGTTATATAGTTTTTACATATTAATTATTAGTTTTATATAAATTTTGATATGTTCATATTTGTGTCGTGTTCAATTCATTTTTTTGCATCATGTCATTTTAATTATTTTTTTATGTTATTTATTGTATCTCAAGTTATACAATATTTTTAATCGTTTATCATAATTAATTATTTTTATTTTCAAATAATGTATTTAAAATTGTTGGACCACATGATTACTTGTCTATTGATTTAAGATTTCTATCACCAGTTGAGGAAAACAAGTTAAAAATAAATTTATTTTATTAATTATTTTTTATTTAAAGTTTAAATAATGTATTTAAAGATATTGATCTGCACGTTCACATATGAGTTAATTTAAGATCTAAACTTGATTTGCTTAGGAAAAAAGTTTTTTTTTTGTTTATTTTTAAACGATATGTTTAAGGAAGTTGGTTTGTAAATTTCCTCGCAAGTCGATTTAGTATTCGTACTCGACCCACTCGAGAAAAAATAAGTTTTTTTATTTTTATTTTATTTTTTAATATATAGTTAAAATAATTGATTTGTGCATTGACCTGCAAGTTAATTAAAAATCCTACCTGACCTTAGAAAATTATTATAAATTTAATTTAATTTTCATCATTAGCATAATATAATGGTAAATATTAATATTATTATAATTTTAAAAATAAAAAATTAAATAAATAATTATAACTTAATAAAATTTAATAAAAAATTATAAAAAAAATTAAAAACCCCAACATTAGTTGTTAATGCTAGTGAAAACAAACTTATGAACTCCATGACCTTGAAGGGATTACATCAATTACGATTCTTTTTATTACAATACTATAATTATCTAATTATATTTAAAAATTTTGTAAAGTCCACCACTTACAAATGTTGGCTATATATAATATTTTGATGAATCCTTATAAAATTATTGAATGTGATTAAATAATTATAATATTTAATAAAAAATTATAGTTGATATGCTCCGACTTTAGGACTGGAAAATAAAAGCAATTGAAAAAAATAATAATAAAAGCAAAATAAAAATTTGGACCGACAAGGCTGATAAATGAAAGTTGCCAAAGCCTAATATTGAAAACAATCCCATGGATTAAAAGCAATGCAAGCCCAAAAAATAGTTAATAGATTAAAAAACAACCAAGGCCCAAAAATATCTAGATAAGAACACCAAAAAACCTTGAAAAAGCACCAAAATTTTTCTTTGAGATCCTAACTCTAGGGTTCAAAAATAAATATAGTTGATGTTTTAATATTGCATTTTATTATTACACAACATAGTAAAAATAAAAATAAAAACCTTAAGAATAGAGATGTTCATGGCGAGACAAGATTGTTTTTCGTCTTAAAAACTTATAAAAAATCTAGTTTGGTTTGTCCATTAAAGTTTAATTTAGATATATTTTTGTTAAAATATAAAATTTATTTATATATGAATACTTTCATATTTATTTTAAAATTAAATTTAAATAAAAATAAAATTTTATTAATTCAATATTTTACAAAATTTTATCTAAAGTTTGACTTGAATAGAGCTACCTTACCCATGTAAAGGTCTGCACCAAAGTTACTCTAATGAGTACTAAGAATCTTAAATTCAGTGACATTTAATCATAAATAAGTCGAACTCAAATATTTATGTAGTCTGCTCAATTAGCTGCATGATAGCTTGCTTTGTTAATAATCTCGGGCTCAAATAGAGTGTAAACAATACAAGTTACTCAAGTTTGGTTCAGTGAATACTTTAGTTTGATTCATTTATTAGCAAGACGAGCTCAAAGAATAAGTTGAATTAAGTTTGCGAATATTAGTACTTAGCTTGAGAAGCTTGTGAGTTTAATCAAGTATTTATTTTTTAAAGTTTATTCTAATATATTCTAATACGTATAAATGAAAAAAAATATGATTAACGTCTACATTTAGAATTTTATCGAGCTTAATATAACTTATCAAATTGAGTTCAAATTATTCTAGTAAATTACAACTCAAATTCTAATATGACAAATAAAACTCAATCAAGCTTGAAAAAAATTTCAAGCTTTAAATCTTAGTTTTTTTTTTTTTGATAAGTAATTACTACTAACTCACTAACAATTTATAGTACATTATTCTTTAGAGACAATAAAATATATTGTTGATTATATATATACAAAAAGGCATAGAAAATCTTCTCAAAACAAGTGATGAATAACAGAAGGCTCGATAATTTTATTCATTTGGTGATTGGCTTTTATACCAGTTGTTTGCAACAAAATCTCAACAGTAATAAAAAATAATAAATAAAATAGTAAAAGATAAATGAATGATTGAAGAATTTATTCAAATACATTTGAAAGAGATAATTACGACTTGACCAGAGAAGTGAAATGTTGAACGTAATTTCATCTTCACGTGCCAATATTATCTTCAATATGCCCCTTCAAGTTAGGCGTTGTTTCAACAACACCCTACTTGGATAGATTTTGTTGGAAGGCTTACCTAGGTAGAGCCTTTGTGAAAGTCTCTACTAGTTGATTTACTGGATGAATGTAAATAATATTGAGTTTTTTCTTTTGAACTTGGTCCTAGATGAAATGAAAACAACTACAATGTGTTTCATTCTACTGTGAAACATAGGATTTTGGCATAAGTAAATCACTCCAACATTATCGCAGTAGACATGTGGTATTTGTTTAAGTGGGATGTGAAGCTTTTTGAAAAGGTTGGTGACCCAGTTTATTTTGACGATGGCACTTGCTACGGAGCGATATTTTGCCTTTGTGGATAATCTTGCAACTGTGCATTATTTTTTTTATGACCAACTATCTCCAAAGTAAAGACTGCGCCGGGATGTGGAGATTCGATTGATGTGGTCCCCTGCCCAGTCTGCATTGGAATACACATGGAGTTTTGAGGATTATTACTGCATAACTTCAGCCCATAAGAGTGTTCGTTTCAGGTATCTGAGAAGCCTTTTTACTACTTGTCAATGAACTATGGAAGGTGCATGCATGAATTGGGACAACTTATTGACAAAGAAGCTTATGTCAGGTCTGATGAATGAGAGATATTACAATTTGCCCAACACTTGATGATACACTATTGCATCGGTTCATTGAGCACCATCCCTAGTTGTCAAGGACGCCGAGTTGCTCACTAGTGTGGTGATTCCTTAACACTTAAGCATATTGCATTCTTATACAATATCTAGCACATATTTCGATTGACAAAGAATTACACCATCATCACTAGGAAATACTTGGACACTAAGAAAATAATTAAGTGGTCCAAGGTCTCTGATTGAGAAACTAATGGAAAGAGCATAAATAAGCTATTTTATTGTTGGAGAATTGTTGCTCGTCATAGTGATGTCGTCTACGTAGATAAAAACATATATTGTGATACTGTATTGATGAAAGATGAATAAGGACGTATCAGATTGTGGCTTGTGGAATCTGTAGTCTGTTAAGAATTGCCGTAGTTCATTGTACCATGCTCTGGGTGTTTGTCTTAGGCGATAAATTGCGTTTTTGAGGCAGTAGACATGGTGGGGCAGGTCAGGATGTGTAAATCCTTTTGGTTGTCTTATATAGGCCTTTTCTTTTAGATATCCGAGCAAGAACACGTTATTGATGTCCAGTTGGTGAAGATTCCATCTATTTTGAACTGTTAAAGATAATAAAAGATGCATAGTTATGGGTTTTATTACTAGACTAAATGTAGATTGGAAGTCAATACTTCGGCATTGAGAGAATCCCTTAATGACAAGACGAGCCTTGTATCTGTTTATTGTACTTTGTGCTTGATTTTGAATAGCCATTTGCAATCAATAATGTTCTTGGAAGAATGTACGGTACTAACTCTCAAATCTAGTTTTTCAGAAGGGCATCAAATGTTGATTGAATTATAGATCTCCCTTATAGATACTTCTGTGCCTGCTTAAATGCAGAAGGAACAAAGGTGCTGGATAATTGAGCCACGTAATCAAAAAAAATTTTTTGGTTTACAGATATTGTTTTGAGATTTTATGGTTGGTATTGTTGGTGGATAAGTTGGGCGATCGAGTACTGATTAGGGTGGAGGAGCAGTGGAAGTTGTGGTGGGTTGTTGGTGAGTTGATGTTGCAGGTGAGGTATTGAAAGTGGGTGTCGTATTTAAGGAAGAAGGGATAGGTGAATTACATGGGTGATGTGAATCCATAGAGTGAGCCAATGCAGAGATCCCACGATGAAGTGGTGTGGTGACTCATGATTTGAAAATTTAAATGGGAATTATTTGAAATTATATTAGATAAGGAATGGAGAAGGGAATCCCATATTGGATATTTGGTGAAGAGATATTTATAGGTAAATTTGAGTTATTTATTTGAATATCATCCCACGTAATATCGAAAAAAATTATTTTCAATTTTGGAAAATAAATTTTGGAATGGACAATTATTTTAAAAAAACTGAACACCTCTTGATAGAAAAAATTTTGATGTAATTGGATTAAGACATTGGTGGTTGTGATACTTAAGATTAAAACCAAGATATACAAAGGGATGAGAACATGGTTCTAGTTTGTTCAATGCATATGGTTTTAACAAGGGGTAACACAGACATCCAAAAGTTCACAAAGAGTTGAAATTGGGTTGTTCTCCAAATAATAATTGGCATGGGGATTTGTCTTGAGCTTAGAGAAGGGAGACAATTGATAAGATAAACTACGTGCTGGCATGCAAATGTCTAGAGATTAGGTGATAGATGGGCTTAATGGAGAAGGGTTTTAGCAATGTCAATGATGTATCTATGGTGTTTTTCAGCGATAAGCACAGGCTGATGTGTGCAGGGTAGGGAAACAAGGTGTACCATTCTCTGTGTAGTAATAAACTTTAATCCTTTAAGTTCACCACCACATCAGTGTAAAACAGATATAATTTTTGTTTTGAAAAAATTTCCCACCATAGGTTGTAATTTTTGAAAATAGAGATAATCTTATTTTTATTTATAAGAATGCATAACCAAATATATTTTGTAAATTGATCTAAAAGAATAACGTAATATAATATTTTATCAAGTGATAAAATTGAAGATGGTTTCCACATATCACTGAGTAAAATTTTAAGAGGATTATCACTCAATAAAGTATTTTTGTATCAAGGCAATTGGTGGCTTTTATTGCAGGAACACGGGTGTTCCGAATTTGAATAAGATAAAATTTAATTCAAATTAACTTCAAAAGGCACAAGTTAGGATGGCCCAATCTTCAGTGCCACAAGTGCAAGGTGGGACGTATGGTGAGAAGACTGGTTTGGCATAAAGGTCGACTAACAAATCCACTTTGGCCACTCATAAGGATCATTTCTACTCCTGCCGTACACCAGAAGAGCTCTCGTATTCAGATCCTTCACCAATAAATTTAAAAAGAAAGAATTCGACAGAGGTTGGATCATCTTTACAAAACTAGGAAAAAGATATCAAGTTTTTTTTTATGGTAGGAGCACCGTGGGTATTGGGCTATGCAAATTAGTAAGTTGAAGCACTTATTCGTGAAAAACCAGTTTGGCTGATAGGAATTTATTTACTATCTTCCATTGTAATTTCATCTATACCACTATAAACTTGTGGGTTCTACAAACTTTGAGAGTCTAATGTGACATGGTGTGAAGGACGTGTGTCCAAATCCGTGGAATGGTCGAATGGACAAAGCGAGAGACGAAATTGGCTTTGGCTTATAGATGATTGTTTGAATGGGATCTACAGACGCGTGCCACATGTCCAAACTTTCTACAAGTTGACATTGCACACGAGCTTGTGGATTGTTTGGAGTGAACGTATGCCATTAGGATGGAGGTTTGCCGTTGATGGCTATTTGGTTGCATGATAGAGGTTCGGGATGCTAATTTTAGGAGGGATTCTAGCATTTTTTTATGCAATTGCTTGATTGGAAGAGTTGTTTTCTGCCATCGTAGAATGATATGAATGGAATTACTTTTCTTTAACTCTTCATGTTTGAGGAATAACTCATAATCTATGAGTTTTTTAGAAAGCTCCTCATATGATATTAGAGTTTTCATGAGCTCTGATGGCTACTGAAATATTGTAGAATTCTGGACCCAATCTGTTTAGGATTTTGATGATGAGTTCTTCATTAGAGACTAGAGGTTCGACTGTCGCTAGGTCATCGACAAATGATCTTATTACATGAAAGTATTTGGCAATTGATTTTAAATCTTTAGAGACTTTGCTCAGTAGATCTCGCAAGCTGAAAATTCTTGTCTGTGTTTTATTGGCGAAGGATGTGTGAAGAGAGTCCCACACCTTTTTGAATGTGGCGGCTGCGACGACCTGTGAAGCAAGTGTGGGATTAACTGGTGCTATTAAAACATTTTGGATCAATTGATCTTGCCTAAACCACACTTTGTAGATGGATTTTTGATTGGCAGTTATTTTGTGTTATAGTTTTCGGTGGTGTCGGAGTGGAACTATCCAAGTGGGAGAAAAGATTGTGCCTATGCATCAAATTTGAGACTTATGCCTTCCAAGTTGCAAAATTAGAGTTTTTGGTTAGTTTGAGGGGAAGCTAGGATGCAGGATTGAATATAATCAATTGTGACGTTGAGTTGGCTGGAATGGTGGTTGCATTTGGATTAAACATCGTTGGGGGGATGTGGGTTATTGCGGTTGGATTGCATTTTACAGGTTAGATGACATGATTGGAAGAGGAATAAAGATGATGGACGGAGGAAAAAACTCGCTCTCAAGATCTCACTTGTCAAAGTTATGGCATTGCTCTGATACTATACAAACAGAGGCAATGAATAACAAAAGGCTCATTAATTCTATTCATTTGTTGACTGGCTATAGCAGTTGTTTGCAACAAAATCTTAACAAAAATAATAAATGATAACTAAAAGAGTAAAAGATAAATGGATGATTTATTCAAAAATGTTTGAAAGAGATAATTGCCACTTGACTGGAGAAGTGAATTGTTCAATGCGTCTTCATCTCCACATGCCACTATTATCTTTAATAAATTTTTTGAATTAACAAAAATTATCATCATGATCATGATCATGATCATATTTCTAAATTGATATTTATTAATATGTTTTTATTATTAATAAAATTTATTTAATTTATAAGTAAGAAATTTAAATTATTAAAACATTCAATGAATTAATTTGATAACAAACAAAAAATATTTAAAAATTACATGGAATTGCTTTATTTCAAAAGTTTTTAATTTTTCACTAATCTTAAAAAGTAAATTAATTTATTTGATATAAATAAGAAATTAAATTTACATTGAATTTTTCGATTTCATAATTAGTGTAGACTTCTAATTTCGTCCGTATATTTTCTTTTGATAATTCTGAATATCCGAGATTGAGAACTTAACGGTCACCCTCATCGAGAACAATCTTTTTCATATAAATAAGATATTTTCAAGACTTTTTTGGTCATATTTAAATGGTCGTAAGTTTACATGACAGAAAAAGTCATATTTTGATTTCTAATTTCAGATATACAAGATGATTGTTTAAGAGAAAAAATTATATTTCAATGGTTTCTTATCAAATTTTGAAAATCTATCTTTGCGGATGATATTATGGTGAAATTTCTTAATTTTGAAATTTTTCAAGAATTTTTTGTAAAATTTTGGAAATTGATTGTCATATATTTTTACCAATATCTATGTGGTATTTGTGCTGATACATACTTCAAAAAATCAAAAATATTCAAGCAAAAATTCATGTTAGCACTTTATACCACAAGGTGTCAGGTTGCCTATTTTAGTAATTAATTGTAAATTTTTTATAGTATTGTGAGTATTATACTCATAAAATTGTTTTAATGAAATTATCTTGAATTTTGGATTTTCATCTTTACCATTTTTTAAGTTAATATTTTGGATAATATGTTTTATTTAATTCATCTTATATAAGTTTTAATGAATTCTTTGAAACTTTCTCACTTTTAGAATACAAACTTTTCTTTATCTGTAAAATTTTTGGTGGAATTTTTTAGGGTTTTGAATTTCAAAATTCTTTAAATATTCGTATTTGGTCACCATTAAATCAGGTTTTCAAAAGTCATTTAATTGTTATAAATTTTAAGATTTTTCTCGTTTCCAAAATACAAAGTTTTCTACTCCGTAATTTTTTTCGGGAAGATTTTTCTAGGTTTATAATTTTTAAAATTCTTCAAACTAATTCATATTAAATCAGTTTTAAAAAATTTATTTTTATTTTATGATTTTTTTATTTTTTTCAAAATTTTTCCTGTTTTCAAGATACAAAATTTTTTACTATGTAAATTTTTAGGGTTTTTTTTTTCTAAGTTTATAATTTTTAAAATTTATCCAATATTTTTAAGAAATTATATTAAATCATTTTTTGAAAATTTAATTAATTTGGTGGGTTTCGAATTTCATTTTTATCTGAAAGGATTTTTCTCGTATGTGTTTTGGAGTTCTAATAAGGTTTTTTCCCATTATTTCAGCTCCAAATTTTGTTTATGTTTACTAATTATTAATTTTTCATTTTATTATCGTCATTTTAATTTTATTTTAATTATTAATTTTTTTCTACTAGTTTCATGAAAACTAAGCTAGTCGATATCCAACCTTTCCTTAACCAATTTAGTTAGTTTTTAATTACCAATTAGATGATATTATCTAAGTAATCATGATAGTATTTTTAAATGACCTTTAAATGCTTGCCAAATTAATGCAAGCATCATATTCTTATGCTAATAATGACAAAAAAATATAAAATAAATCAATTAAAATTTTTTCTTTACTTTTCCTTGGAGTTTCAACTAAAAGGATTTTGTGATCCTCTTGCTCGAATCTCTCCCTTTATAAAAGGGAAAGGATTTGTTTTTATGGAGATTTTGGACAGAAAGATTGAAAAAAAAAAAAACAAAAAAACAAGCGCTTGAAATTTTTTAGTTTTCTAAGCGTTGTTAAGGTATAAGCTTCATTCTTTTTGTTTATCTTCATTTTTATTCATTTTTCAGCTTATTTATGATTCAAAACTTTGTTAAGGCTCATAGATTTTCATCCATGTTGAAGGCTAAACGTGTTAATTTTGTATTTTTTGTGATATTTGATGTTGTTTTTTTAGTTATTTCTTGATTTTTGCTTGTAAAATATGTTTTTGTTGTTGAGATCTTAACTTATTATATATGTATGTTGATGTTTATGTTGTTTCTTCTTTTTTATTTTCATGTTAAAATATGATTAAGTATATTTGTATATTCATTTTTATTTTGGTTTAGTAATACTTATGTATGTTCATGATTTTCTATGTCAAAGCATGCTTATGTTCGATATTTTTGGTTTGCCCGAATTTGATAGGTTCTTTTGTGCACATTTTTGCAATAATTCCATGTTTCTCTTGTTCCCAGGTTATTTATAATATTAGTAAACATAGGGACTAAATTGTAAAATGTGTAAATTTTTTAGGCAATTTTTAGGTTTGGTTGTGAGCTTTATAGGTTGTATGGAAACTGATTTTGTGTGTTTTAGAATATGTTTTAGGTATTTTTCACACTTTAGGGGGTCATTATGCAATTTTGTAAAGTTAGGGACTAGTATGCTAAAGTAGAAAATTTTTGTTCTATGGTTAAAGGTGTTTGACCAAACCTTCATATGCATGTTCTTCATGATTTACATGCTAATTTTTACTAGACTAATTATATTTTGTGATGAATTAGGATTTTTTTTATTTAGGCATCTAAGTGCAAAATTGAAAAGTTTAGGGTCTAAATAGCAAATTTTAGTATTTAGGGGTAAAATGGTCATTTTTGTCACTTTTAAATAGTTCCATTATTTCTATGGTCTTCCATAGGAGTATAGAAAATTTTAAAACTTTTTGTACCCTCTCGATTTTTCGTAGGGTATGAAATGAAATTTTCAAAAGTTTAGGGGCTTAATCATAATTTTTGCATTTAAAATCAATTATAGAATTCTAATTTTCCTATTTAGTGTAAATTCATCATTTTATGATCACATTAGAGTCCGTCAGGGTGCTAGGATACTTTCACGTCGAAGGTATACTTTAAGGGTATTTTGGTAATTTTATCTAGAATCGAGTCCTAGGTAGTTATCGGGATGCTTTTATCTAAAGATGCATATTTAGGATATGTATGCCTTTTTATAATTCTTTTTGTGTCCTTTAGGATCATCGGGATACTTTTACGTCAAAGATACACCCTAGGGGTTTTTTGGTAATTTCTATAAAATTGAGTCTTAGGTAGTCATCGGGATGCTTTTATGCCAAAGATGTACATTTAGAATAGGTTCCCCTTTTTAACATCCTTTTTGTGTCCTTTAGGGTTATCAATATACTTTCACGTTGAAGGTACACCATAGGAGCATTTTGATAATTTCCCTAGAATCGAGTCTTAGGTAGTCATCAAGATGCTTTTATGTCTAAGATGTACATTTAGGATAGATTCACCTTTTTATAATCTTTTCCATATCCTTTAAGGTTGCCAAGATACTATCACGTCGAAGGGATAGCCCAAGGGAATTTTGGTAATTTTGCATTAGAACCAAGCCTTATGTGATTACTAGGATATTTTCATGTCAAAGGTACATGTTAGAAATAAGTTCATCATTTTAGAGTGTTATCGAGTTTTAGGATATTCTATCAATATTTTTAATAAAATATAATTTTTTTAGAAAATTAAGGCAATATCTCTAAGTTAAAATAATACGTGAAGTTTTTCCCAAAATAAGAGAGGTTGTTTTATAGATTATTTTAATAACGAGATATCCTTTTCAAAGTAAAAATTAGGATTTTTATAAATTTCAGAAAAATAAAACCTTTCGCATTCCTCCAGCCCTCTAGTGGGATGCGAACGATATTTTGAATTTTAAAATCTTTTGTGTTCCTCTGGTCTCCGTTGGTGTACCAAAGAAAATGATAAAAAGCTTTCGTGTTCCACTAATCCTTCCTTGGAGTGCGTAAGAGATTTTGATTTTCAAAATTTTAAAAACTCGATTTTTTTGACATGGAATAATAAATTTGTTTCATAAAATATTATTTTGGGAATTTATAATTAAATGCCATATGTTGAAACTAGATAAAAAATTAAAAGTCAAGTTCATATATAATTAAAAAAGTACTGATTTTCGTGCATCACGAGAGGGTCAATCCTTACTTTATGATTATAATCGACTCTTGGACCCTTTTATATGATCTCTGGTACGATCATGGTCCTCGAAGTTGGTGTTCTAGGGTTTCATAAGCCTCAAAATATGAACTCTGATAGGTGACCAATCTCACATAGCCAAATATATTAGTGACGACTCCAAATAAATAGTCATTTGGTAATGACTATTTAGGGTTAGTTGAGTAAACGATTCATTTTGACCACCCAATCCCTAAAAAAAAAAAATATCGATAATGATATTGCCTATAGAGACAAGAGAATGTAAAAGAGTGATATATCAACAAATATAGAAACGATGGCCATTTAAGTCAGGCTTGGCCATGATTCATATCCGGGCGATGTTGCGACAATTAGTTTTCATCAATATTAAAAATAATAAATTATGTAATAATTTGATATAATTTGCACATAAAACAAACTTTAATGCAAATTTGAATTAATATACATTTTGTTAGTTTAATTTATTTTTTAAATATATAATTATTTATTTATAAATAAAAAATCAATGAATATTCACGTGTAAATACATATCATAACAAATACTAGTTAAATAATAAAGAAAGAGAAATGTTAATAAGTATTCAATGATGCCTGTTAAAATGGTGTTTTAAAAATACATTTAATGAATAAAAAAAATCTTTAAATTCAATAAAAAATAAATTAAATAATCTTTTTGTAATTTGTACAAAAATTATCGGTTAACAGCACTTAAAAATAAATAAAGATACTTGTCGGGGAATTTAATCATTTTGACAAATATGTGATTGGCTCTTCAATTTCTTGCGCAACTTGTGGTTGACAGATTACATCTCAATTCGCATTTCCCTATTCAGTTAGTTTTTTTTTTTAATGGGCTCAGTTAGTTTGTTTGAAGTAATCTATATCAGCTTCGAATCCTCCCCAGATCTACAGGCTTCAGCTGCGCCCACCTCGAAGCCATGGAAATTTCTGTTTTAACTATTTCTTATCCAAATTCAAGACCAAACCAGACCAGACCATGCTGTTTTGGCGTACATACGGGATTTGACTTCTCTTGTTCATCCTCATATGTCTTACCTTCTTTGCTCTTTACATGTCTCAACTTGATGAATCCCGTTGGGCAGCGAAGAAAAGACGCATGAAAGAGAAAGTTAGAAAGATGTAAACCCAAAACTTTTATGCCTTTATATTTTGATTTAAAATTCGAACTTTGATTAATGGGTATGTGAAATCAATTTGGTTGGAGTAATGGGTATCGATCAATTTGAAGTTTTTCTTTTCTTTTTGGCTCTGAAAGTTTTTCTGTTTGGTTCCCTTAGAAATATAGGAGAAGAAAAAGGGAAATATAGTGAATGTTTTGGACGTAGAAAATTTTATATGTTTCTTTAATTGATTGAGCTTGACTCAGCAAATGCCATGTTTTGATTAACTTGAGAATTATGCATCCAGGGAAAAAAAATTTTCAATACGCAAAGGTAGATGAAGTTATGATTGAAATACTGGAGGCTATTTCATAATCGAATCTTTAACGAAATCTCGGTACCATTGAGTTTGTCCAATTATTTGACTTTTGTGCCTTTTGAATTTGAAATCTATTTTAAAACTCTTTTTTTTGCCAATTGAATTATTTCCTCCCTTTGCAGGTTTCATCATGCATATGACAACAACATGAAACACGTGTTCCCACCAATTCATATCACTGCTTTAATTTTGATAAGCCGGTATATATCTTTTTTTTCCACTTGATGTTAAATTATATTCAGTTTTTTCTTAGCACGATGAGTTTGAGCCTTTTACCAAAAGCTTCACCAATTCTCTTAGCAAGCTTGGAAATTTGAAGTTAACATATTATTAGTTGAGATTTGAGAATAACAGTAACTCAATGGAATTATCTATTCTTTAACTCGTAGCTTGAACACTTGCCACAAGACTATAATGGATCTGCCTCTACTCTTATCAACTCATTGTCCAAGTATAACCTGTTACCTAAAACAAATTTGTAAGCTATAAATGAGTGACTGCGTTTTACACTAGCTATATATTGCTTTTGTACATGTGTGAATTCTTTTAAGTACTTAGGTCAAGTCCTTGTTTTGATACATGTTATCTGCCCTTCCAATCTTATTTTCATAGGGAATAGCATAAAATTTCAACGAGCAGTTATTTGGCTATCTGAAAACCTGACATTTAACATCAATGCAAGGATAAATCTTTTTGAGGTATTTGATATGATTTAATCTTTTGCAGAGTTAGGTTGTGTTTGCGTAAAGTTTTTCATAATGCAACTGTTTTTAATGAAATGAGTACGCTTTTAGAGTTGCTGGTTTCTTTCTTAGTGTGATTAATTTACATGAGGCATTTTTAATCTCATCCTTTTCACTTGATTTTTATTGTGTAGTGCAACATAAGAGTTCGAGAAGTACTTATTTCTGCTCATATTCTTGCAACTGATTCCATAAATAGGTTGCTTCAAGGATCTTACAAGAACCAGTTGCTTAATCTTGCTGAAGATTTGGGGCAGCGTTGTTTACCTGCTTTTGATACACCTATTGGGTTACCGTTTGCCTGGATTAACTTAAAGGTATTGCCTAAAACATGCTAGTGATAGCTGTATAACATATCGAATTCCTAAATATAATATACTTCATGATGGTAAGTGCTGTATGCAGACATTTTATGTTGGTAATAAACTACATTATGTCGTTAGAAATGTAAATGTGCTTAAAAACTGTGTGGCAAAACCATGGTAGCAAACAACATTTAGAAAAGCTAAGATACATTGAAGCTTAGCTAATATTATGGTGTACTTTTGAGAACTCTTTGAGCTCACATGATCTTTTAAATCAGAAGTTTTGTCATTTAATTTCTCAGAGTATGAATATGCTCTATTCGTTTTGTTTGTTAAGAGGATATATGACTCCACATCAATGCAAAATTCTATGGATAGTGTAGAGTAATGGAGGATAAGACTACTGAAACGCGCACTTCAGGTTGTGCTAAGACTCTTATTAGAACAATTTGAGATGAGTCCATCATAAAATATGTTATCCTGAACTGGTTGGTTTTCTTTGTCTATTTAAGTTCCCTGATTCATGAAATGGGAGCATTATCACAATTAACTGGTGACCCAAGATGTGAATCTTTGCTTTATGTGCTCTGCGTAAATTATGGAGCATGGGAAGTTCCTTCAATCTAATAGGAACAACATTGGACGTAGTAGCTGGGGAATCGATTGAATATTCTTCTGGCATTGGTGTTGGTATGTGCTATTTCGGCTTTGATGTCATGCTAGATCTTCTATCAGGCAACACATAGGGTTGTTAAAATATATCGGCATTGTTTGGTCATGTGTGTGGGCTTTTTTTTTTTTTTTTTTTTCCTATTGTAGATTTGGCACACTTACAAGTTGAATTGCATGATTGTATTTGTTAACCATTGTATATTATGATCATTATGTCGTTAATGTTAGACTTTGTTTTGCTTTTTAAGGAGCTGATTCATTTTATGAGTACCTATGCAAGGCTTATTTATTTATTTTTTTTAAGAAATGAGGACTATTGGAGAATGTTTCATTCTGCTTATCTTACAGTGCAGAAATATTTCAGACATGGTCCATGGTACTACACTGATGACACATCTTCGATTTCATTTGAATGTTTTATTATGATGTCTCATGTTGAATTTATTTAAATCCATTGAGGTTGAGGTCCAATACTGCCCCCACCACCACCACCATAAAAAACAGTCATTCGTTAATGCAAAACATTCCCAACTTATGTTAAGCACCCATGTCCGTCACATATTCGGCAGATATTTTTATGGTTTTCTGACCCTCTATATAAGGAGAAACAAAGAAAAATTGTATCTACATATTTTTGACACTCACCTTTAGCCTGAGCAACATACTCCTAATTATTCTACTTTCTTCATTTATGTTGCCACTTCATACACAAAATATTCTTAAATATTTATATCAATTCTATTTGGTTTTAGTAGATGTTTTCATTGTAATATTCAACCCAGTAAATATTATCCTGACATATGTCAATAAAACTTCTTTCACCTTAGTGCCATCAACTTGTCTATAGTGTGGATCTTGGCCACTAGGTTAAATTGGAAAATGATTTTGATGTCACAGTCATAGACCATGGTATATACACATTATTTAATGAGTAATGCTATGCAATAATTTGATTGTTGAAATCCTTAAGGGTAAAGCCTTTAGGATTTTTCTAACTTGGAGACCAATTTAGTCATTTACTTAGTTATTTTACTATGATACATTATTTTCTATTCAATACATTATTGATTTGTTTTTAACATCCTTCTTATAAGTTATAACTATTGACACTGAGTTTTGGAAAATTCTTGATTTGCGTAGGCATTTTAAAATAATATTTAAAAAAAACAACTTTTGATAGCTAGCTATTGTAATAGCTTTACTTAAGAGATATAGAAATTAGCACTAACTGGTTATAAGCGTATTATTGTAATAAAGGTACCATGAAGTAGATATGAGGATCGAAAAAGCAACATAGTGGCAGCTTACAAGTCATTTTGGCCTGGTATACAGGTAAAAACTGAAGCCCCTGGCATAAGGTTCCTAGCTTTTTTTTTTACTTGGAAAGGGTCTTCCAATTTACTGTTTGGATTATTGTATTAGATTCTTGTTGGCGATATAAGAGCTGCTAATTCATCACATTGTGAGATGATTTTTTCTTTAAATGTATGGGAGAAATTTGGAGTTCTACTAGAAAGGTATTAGACTTTTGAAATATAGGATCTTATGGTCTTTTAGTCATGGCTATAGACATGTGGTTAGTTTTATCATTTCTTTCTTCATCCGAATAATAGTAACTTAAAGTATAGAATCTTTCTAAGTATTTGCTGGATTATCAGATGGTATATCCTACCGAAAAGATTATCCTCTGTGGCTAGAGTTGGTAGAGTCTACATTATAGCAGTATCAAGCAACTAGAGGTATGCTAATCTTCTTTATCAGTTGTTCTACTTTCTGCTTTATCTTCCAATTTTTTATTTTCCTTTTGTATTCGTCATTTAGAAGGTAGTTTTTCTTAGCTATTCGTAATAATGAATTTACTCTTTTATTTAAAATTATTTTTTAAAAATATAGACCCATGGTACATACAAATTGGTAAATCAATTGTTAATTCTCTTAATACATACACCAATGTGGAAGGAGGATTTGCAAGTGTTAGAGATGATGACTATGCAGTTGGAAGATCATCAACATAGCTTCTTTCTTACTGAAATGTGAGATAAATTTTTTTAATTTCTATTTCTTTCCTTCTTTGGCCTTTTTTCCCACTAAGGTATAAGTGCATCTCTAGGACCTAACTTCATTCCTGAACTAGTGTCTTCCATTCGTTAGGTGCAAGTTTTTGTATCTTCTCTTTGATGATTTCTCTTTTGGTTGATCGAAATTATATTTTCACAACCAAGGGCCATCCTCTTCTAATATTAAATTATTGGCACAAAAGGCTTCTAGAGACATATATCCCTATATCCCTACCAGCTAGACTTATGCAAGGGTGTCTTCCTTCTGATTTTTTTTTCTTAATCATTCATTTTTTAAAAATACCATTATCTTACCATCCTAATTAGTGATATAACAAGTAAAAACACAATACTAAATGTGTATCTATGTTCATGGTGTATATGAACAGTAAACAAGACAAGAAAGTCCAATGTCTTTGCAAGTCTATCCAGCAACGACTTTGAGGTTTGGACGTTGCGACCTACAGATTAAGTGTGCGTGCCATATTCCTAATTCTCGTAGTGACCATAGGTGTTTTAGCAATGACGAATGTGGAGTTGACTCAACTACGTGTAGAAGAAGGTCGTGCAGCATGGCTGGTTATTATGGGTTGTGGGTCTAATGATTATTGGAATATAACTAGGTATATCTTTCTAGCAAGAAATTACCTATGGATGATTACATTACAAGAAAGTTGGTGGCAATATAGAGTATTTCTGTTGACATTCTATGTGCCCAACCTTTACGAACTTCGGACGATCCGAAGGGCCAAAGCGCGTTCGACTGAAAAAAGATGATGATGTTTGACATGAAAGAGTAAAAGATCATCGGACGAATCGCTAATCCGACTAGTCTTGGATGGCCACAATGAAGTGGCCATAATCGTGGAGTTGCCATCGATCATTTTAAGTTAGGCATGATCGGATGCCTATTGAAAATAATAACAGAGATTCGTTATTTTGGGTTCGAGAGTTGGTTATGTGTAGGGAAGGATTAGCACCCCCACTATGCCCGAAAATCGATACCATCTAACTATATCTTGCTTGAATCTCAGTTTCCTTATTTTAATTTTTATCATTATTTACATATAATTCCCTTTAATGCACGAAATTTTGTAAAGATACGAGTCCGGGTTTCAATGAAAATTTTCACCTATGCGCCTATGAGAGGTGAGAAGCATAGAGATTTTTTATGAAAATGATCTCTGGATGGGTTTTTAAGAAAAAAATCAAATATTTCATGTCCGGCACTAGAGAGATATCGACACGAGATATCGTTTTGTGATTCTGAAAATAATTTTTAAAGCATGAATGCTCGAGGTCCCTACAAGAGGAAACGTATTAGTAAGATAGGAAAAAAAACAATAAATAAATCCACACAAAAATAAACACATAAAATACATAAAAAAGAGGGATAGTGGAAATGTATCTCATAGTTATCTTCGATTATTGATGAATAATCGAGACGACAACGTTGAGACTTAGCCAGATTCGATAGAAATTTGAGGAGAAAAAGGTTTCGATGACTCGAAAGGGAGAAAAACTTGGATTTTGGAAGGAATATGAAGAGTGGGGTTAGAGTATCCCTTCAGAAGAGTGGGGTTAGAGTATCCCCGAAAATAAAAGTTTGATATTGGATTTGAGGTAAAAGAGGGGTTGGAGTATCCCCTCAATGTAATAAGGTTGGAGTATCCCCGAAAATGAAAATTTGATATCATTTTGAGGTAAAAACGGGGTTGTAGTATCCTCTCGAAGTAGTGGAGTTGGAATATCCCCGAAAATAAAAATCTTCGACGTTAAAAGGAACGGGTCATATGTTTGAAAAAAGGGAATCTTTAAAAATTGAAAGCCGAAGGTTTGGCTAAAATGTTCCTCTTTTGTTTAGCCTTGGTTCGAGTCAAAGGGCTTAGGTCATGGGAATGAGCTGAGTAGATCATGAGGTGGCATTTCGAAAATTGGGTTAGAAATAGAGGACAACGTCGTGCCGTTTCTCTTTCTGAATTTATTCCGAGCTTATCCGGAGGTCTCGAGGAGGTAAATGAGGTATCGTTGGAAAGGTAACTCGATGAGGATTAATGTAAAAAATATTCCAAAATTCTTAGAAAATCACTTCTAGGTGGAATTAATTTTTGAATTTCAACCTGTCTCGACACTGGCAGCATGTACAGGGTAAAGGTATGATGGACTTTGAAAAATCATTTCGGATTCATCTAAAATTATGAAAATACGAATAATACCTTTATGGAAAGGAATTTCATGAACTCTATGGGAAAAATATTCAAGGGATTCAAAAATGTTGTTTGATGGGCCGAAATAGCTCAAAAAGTAGACTGCTCGCTGGATCTATGGGTTCCAGATAGCAATGATTCAAAAAATTGTAACTATTTCGTTCGAGATGATCTAAAGGTAAATGAGATACTGTTGGAAAGGTAATTCGAAATCCTTCAAGGGAAAAATACCAATACATTCTGGATAAATCATTTTTTATTTTTAAATAATTTTTCAAAACCAAATCGCTGTGCTGCCAGAACAAAACAGGGGAGTTGTTCGGTATTTTTTGTTTTTCATTGGGTTAAGCTCGGGCCATGGATGTTCAAACATCCATAACTAAAATGAGGAGTTAACATGGGCATTACGAGTTCATTCCACAGTCTCAGAGTAGTTTGGGATGATGGAACAGCCCATTGACCATGCTATCATTAGGGTGTTTGGCTAAGGACCAGGGATTCACATTTTTCAACTAAAAGACCTCATTTCATTAATCAGTATTTTTATACTCAATTCTTCCATGAATCTGTAACTAAATACTTGCTTTGTCCCCAAGGTTGGAAAACCAACTCCATAAAAATCTTAAGCCCATGTTATTCTTCATGTGTGGGAGATAGCATGTGCTTAACTTGGGGATTGTTTTTTGAAATCGGGTTTTCTAGCATTCAAACAAGCATC
>JBBYHK010358433.1:0-24486 GCA_038382065.1 Adansonia grandidieri | reverse complement strand
GTTGGAGTATCCCCGAAAATGGAAATTTTCGATGTCATTAGGAAAGGGTCATTTTTTTGGATAGGGGGATCTTTAAAAATAGAGAGCCAAAGGTTCATCTAAAATGTTTCTTTTTTGTTTAGCCTTGGTCTGAGTCTAAGGGGGTTTAGGTCATGGGAATGAGCCGAGTAGATCATGAGGCATTCAAATGTATCAATAAAAGCATTTCAAAAATTGGGTTAGAAACAGAGGACAGCGTTGCATCATTTCTCTTTTCAAATTTATTTCGAGCTTATCCGGAGGTTCTAGGGGGTAAACGAGGTACCATTGGAAAGATAACTCGATAAGCATTAATGTAAAAATATTCTAAAAATCCTAGGAAGTCACTTTCTAGGCAAAATTAACTTTTGAATTTCAACTTGACTCAACACTGGCAGCATGTACAGGGTAAATGTATGATGGATTTGAAAAATCATTTCGGATTCATCTGGAATTGTTAAAATGCGAATAATAGCTTTCTGAAAAGGGAATTTCATGAAATCTATGGGAGAAATATTCAAGGGATTCAAAAATGTTATTTGCTAGGCCAAAACAGCCTAAATAATAAACTACTTGCTGGATTTAGGGGTTTTGGACAACAAAGATTCAAAAAATCATAACTATTTCATCCTAGATGATCTGAAGGTAAATGAGACATCATTGGAAAGGTAATTCAAAACCCTTCAAGTGAAAAATAACAACACGTTTTGGATAAATCATTTTTGATTTTTTAATAATTTTTGAAGACCAGAACATTATACTACCATAACAAAACAGAGAGGTGTCTGGTATTTTGGTTTTTCTTTAGGTTGAGCTCGAGCCATGGACGTTCAAACATCCATAACCAAGATGAGAGGTTGACATGGGTGTCACAAGATTATTCCACAATCCCGGAGTAGTTTGGGATGATAGAACAACCCGTTGACCATGCCACTATGAGGGTGGTTGGCTAAGGACCAAGGGTTCACATTTTTTTAACTAAACAACTTCATTTCATTTTTGAAAAACCAATACTCTTATACTCATTCTTCAATGAATCCAAAATTGAATACTTGCTTTGCCCCCAAGGTTGGAAAACCAACTCCATAAAAATCTTAAGCCTATGTTATTCTCCATGTACGGAAGATAGCATGTGCTTAACTTGGGGGATATTTTTGAAATCGGATTTTCTAGCACTCAAGCATGCATCTCAACACAAGCAAAGTATCATAAAATGATTCGGAATATGGAGGACATATATGCACAAGCAAAGATGACATTTTTCATAGAAAATGTGAGAAATAAATGCATGGAGATGATAGATAGATGCATGAACATACTTAGGATGAGCATGTTTAAAAAGAGTTTGCTAAAAAAGGCATTTTTATTTCATGGAGCCTATCAAGCTTCTAGGAAATGCATGAGCATACTTGTATCATGTTAAGATGCATATTTAAGCATGAGATAAAGACATGAATATGGATGAAACATGGCAAGGTCCCATGGACAGAGGCTGTTATGTTGATGAAAATGTAAAGGAACGTTCTTAGTTGACCAAACATCATGTAGGCACCAAGAAAAACATCAAGATCCTAAACTACCATAATTAAAGCCACAAAAATGCATGGGAGTCCTAGGGTGGCGATAAAAGCATAAAAAGGCTTGACTAAGATGATGTTAATGACAAAACAGAGAATATAAAGATCAAGGTAGAGGGGATATACTAAAAACTTGAACTTTCTTTTTCTCGAAGTAGTGGATGTAGGCTTAATTTTTTCCTTCTTTGTTATTATTGAGCAAGAAAAGGATGAAAGAAAGTAGCTTTCTAGTGGTATGGTTGATGGTGAGGCCTTTTAAGGATCAAAATGTGTGGAAAGTTGGGTTATTAAAGGTTTTCCAGTGGTGGTTGGGGGTAGCTACGGGAATAGAGATGGAGGCCAATGAAATAGTGTTTTTAGGGTTGAAAATGGTTGGCGAATTTTTAGGAATGGCTCTGGGGTTTTTGGTGGGAGGATTTCTTTTTTTTTTTTTTTCAGAATAAGTCTCTTGCTGTGCTAGCCATGTCCCTCTTTATCTTCATGCTTAGCCAATAACTTTAGGAGACAAACCAAGGGCATTGTTGGGTTTTCTTTTCTGCACAAGGAGACATCCAGGTAACATGCTCAGTCTGCCCCCCATTGCTATTGGTTCTACCATGCATGGTGGTGTGCTAAAAGACTGTGGCTGCTTGAAATCTGAAAAGCCTAACCTGTCCTTCAACAGGCTATTATCTTCATGAAAATGACCTTTGTCTTTTACAAATTAGGCTTTGAAACTAGTTGAAATCTAATTACGAGCCTAAAGATGAAACCTGTTATGATTTTTTATGATTCTTGATGCAAAAAATATGTTTAAACTAGATTTTGAATGGGTAATGCGAAAGCTGAAAATTGGCTCGAAACAGCCAAAATAGTTTGCATGTATCGATACATATCACTTTGTATCGATAGTCAAGGCAAATTTTATGCATAACTATCGATACAGGGATACTTGTATCGATCCTAAGAGCATAAATTATTTCCAGTCTCGAGACTTTGAGACCTGTATCGATACTTCATAGACTTGTATCCATACATTTAGCCAAAAATCACAACTTTAACTACTGCCAAGACTTGTATCATACAATCATGCTAGGTATCGATACCACACCTTAGGTATCAATACCAAACCCTCATGTATCGATGCTACACATGAAAATTCAAAATTTTGGTAACGTGAAAGCCTCGTTTTTGAATTTTTCTTTAAAGCAGCCCATACGCATTTTAGGCCTTCCCCAAAAAAACATTATTACTTGACGACCTCTTGTCCGGCGATTGTCCCTTAACTTTATTTCTAATTTTTTGATTTTGTCACCTTTTACCAACTCCTAGGATACCAATAACTGGTTCAGACAAAATTAGGTGTCTACAATGATTGATTGCCTTCCTTAATTAATGAGGCATAATTTTTTTATTTTATTAAAAAAAGATAGAAAAAAATGTTGCAGATTTTTTATGAGCAAAGGACTTGTTTTATAGAATTCTTGTATAATATTTTAACTTAATTCTATTTTATAAACTAATTTACTTAATGCCTTATGGAACCTGCTGTGTAAATTTCTAGGTATCCTTTTTTTTTTCTTCTTTCAAGTAAGTACGTTGGAAAAAATCAATAGGACAATTTTTTTGTGCTAAATAGTCAAAATAGATCATTCATTTTTAATTATAAGTTTTTGTAGTTCTTTTTTTTCTCACCCTGATGCACATCTTTTTTTGATAGTTTCATTATTTATAAGATATAAATTTCTTTAAAATTTTTATCAAGCATGTTACTGGATTGACTCTACTACTAAAAGCTTAGCATAGACGAAACATTTAAGTATTTTTTAGGTGAATGTTGATGTTGTTGTTGACATCATAGCCTAGATCCATCTTTGTTTTGAATTTTTTGCACATTACATTGATTAACTTCATGAAGAGAACATGCATTTTTCCTCTAAAATGTTTTCGGTCTGCCTATAAACATGCGAGAGGTAATTTCTGCTAAAGTGATTATCAATTTTAAAATTTAATGTTGCTTGAACGTCGACTTCATGTAAATTTCTCTTTAAGAGAACGTGCATGGCAAAAAAAATTAAAAATAGATCTAATATTATTTTTGGTATAATGAATTAGATACTTTATTCAATTTTATCTTATTAGTTAGTATAAAATTCAATTTTTATTACAGGTTTATAATGACAATGCTTTTTAAAAAAAGAATTAAATGTTGAGGAAATTGATCACGATTATTGTTGTTCAATAAATATGGAACTCGGTGATAAAATTTATCATGAAGATAGGACTAAGAAAAAATAAATTAGAAGTGTCTAGAACTATTTATAGGAATGCAGTTTCAATCACTAGAAAAAGCTTTAGAGTACAACACTAAGTATTCAAATTTGGAAAGATATTGGAATTCATAAGAGTCGTATAACAAAATTATGGTGAAATTCAAGTAATCATTGGATAAGAAATTGTTTGTTCAAATGAAAGTTATCTGCCAAAAAGTATCTTGAAAAGGAAGATAAAATTTAGGCACCCTCGAATGAGACACAAGCGGCATGCAAAGCCATGATTTTTGTGTCTAAGAAAGTTGATGACTGATTAATTTCTAGATTTTTAAGCGACCATAATCAAGAGCTTGCTAATCCAAAATGTGCTTAATTTTTACATGCTTACCAAAAAAAGAGGAGTTAAAAAAAATTAATTGATGTACTGATGATTTGGGAATCCATCCTAATAAAATCATATTTATTTTAGCTAATGAATTGGGTGGCATCCAAATAGTTACTTTAACTGAACATGATATTCAAAATTATTTAAGTAATAAAGGGTAAAAACAACTTGAAAAAAAATATGTATAGTTAATACTTACTTCAAGGAATGCCAGTAAAAGAATTTAGATTTTTTTTGCACTATAGATAGATGCTGAAGGTCAATTGCCAAATTGTTTTTGAGCTGATAATAGGTCTAGAATGGCCTATAGACATTTTGGTAATGTTATGGCTTTTGCCCAAAATAGGTATAAAATAACTTTTGTTCCTTTCATTAAACTTAATCATCATCATCAATTGATTTTGTTTGATTGCTTTTTTTTATGGGATAAGACATAGAAAACATTTATTTGGTTATTGAACGCCTATTTGGAAGCAATGTTTAGATGTCATGCAAAAACAATTATTTCAGATCAAGATGCAGTCATAATTAATGCAGCTGCAAAGTTTTTGCCCTATGTTGCACATCATTTTTGCCTATGGCACATTGAAAGAGAATTTTTTTTAAGGAATCTCAATCATGTTTGCCCCCAGCTCAATGATTTCTAGAATCAAAATTTTAAATACATCTATTATTAATAATTCCATATAAGTTTGAATCCAAATTGGTAGATATGATTGAGAAATATGGTTTATAAGAAAATAGTTGGTTGAAAAAATTGTAATCCATTCGAGAAAATGGATCCATATATATGTGTGAAGCACCTTTTATGTAGGAGTATGCATTACCTAAGAAAAAGTGAAAGTCTGAACAAGTATTTTCAAAGATTATGTCAACTTAAGTACTTTGATGAGTAAGTTTGTGATTCAATATGAGAAGGCCTTTGATGCAAGATACAATGAAGAAAGAGAGAAAATTTTCAAAATAATGAATTCTAAGCTTATTTTGAAGACATTCTACTGTATGGAGAAAGAAACTTCAAAGGTTTACACAAGCATGATGTTCAGAATATTTCAAGATGAATTAATTTATTCTTAATAGTATGTTTTTAGAAAAGATTACTATAAATGAGGAAGTGTAAAATTACAAAGTACATAAGTTAAAAAAGAAGCCAAAACATATTGTGATATCTATTGCTCATCAATAAATATAAATTGTTTTTGTCATATATTTGAATTTGCAGGCATGCTGTGTAGGCATGAATTAATAGTTTGGTTAAAAAAAGTGCACTCATTATTGTAAATCAATGATAAAAGGTGCTAAAAATAGAGAAGTCAAAAGCTCATGGGATGAGTAATTTAATAATTCTTTAAAGTATACTAGTATCATACACATGCAATGTTACGGGTAAATTTTTTTTTTAATATAATAATTGTTATGTTGTATTATACAAAATTGATATGTATTTAGTGTAGTGACGAGGGAAAAGTGTAAAAGGTAAAATTATTCTATATTAACATAATAAAATTTGTAGCTAAATTAGATAACATCTATTGTCTGATGATAAAAAGTTTATAGATTTCAATAGCATAAATAGAAAAGAGGTAGAGAAAGTGGCAGATATAAAATGCTACATAATAGACAAAAAGATCTAAAAAAAGAGTTATGAAATTACAATGAAATAAATAGCATGAAAGGAAGCCATAAAAGCATAGCATGAAAATCAAAATTAAGTCAAAATCAGAAGGGATATGATTTAGAGACCTGAAGATTGTCTCAGGCAAAATCGGTTAACATCTATAGATGACAAATGATAATTATTAAAAAAGTGCAAAACATGGCTTAAACTTTTTTCAATAAACCCAGATTATTCATTAAGGTTATTCAATTTTTCTTTTCTTCTAAGAGAGAGCACAGTCATTTTCAAATGTGTTACCGTGATCCAAAGATCAATCAATTTATAGAATATCGGATGTCAAACTCAAAAGTAACATTTGCATGATGGAATCATTTTATCAAAAATCATAGTGTTCTTAATTTTGACAAAATCATTAACTTCAACAATGGTGGATATAAACATCATGATGCCATATCACTAAACAAATCAAAATTTTCAAATATATTATCCATAACTCCAAAATATCTAGATTCTTATAACTAAATGTAAAATCATATATATATATTTTCAGTAACTATGAATAGCAATATATCAACAGCAAACCAAATAAAGACATTATTTAGTTAAACAATACCATCAACAAATCTATAATCATATATGATCTCAACAATCCATAATTTGAACATTATAAACTCACATATGATAGATCACCAAACAATACAGGGAATAATAAATCCTAAAAACAAAATCAGGAATCATAGAAAATAAAAGCAAATAGACTAATAACTCACTTGTAAGCAAGATCTGTTAACATCAATTTGAAAAAAACCTAGAACAAAGTAGAAAAACACATAGTTAAAAAGTTTACAAAATTGTCTAACAGATTTAAGAAAAACATATTAGAAAAGTTTGAAACACATTGAACATGGGACCTACAATAAAGTATGAGATTGACTACAATAAAAAATCATAAAAACAGAAGGGGAATTCTAGGGAAACAAAAAATTTAAATAAGCTAAGTCAAAATGACCACAAAATCATTACATTAGTTGTACTATCTTATGTTAAGTGAATGCACGAGAAAATGTTTCATAAATCTTGATCATTCAACAATAATTTCATTTATTGCATACAAATAGGACAAATGATATGCACACATGAAAAAAAATATGTACCATCAACGTAATAAAACAAAAAAGAAAACCAACACATATCATTCTTATCATGATCCTAGTAAATACATATAAGGTTTTAAAATAAAATAATAGTCATGCAAGAAAGATATTTAAAGCCAAAGAAAAACCACCTACATTAATATATATATATATATATATATAAGCATCCACATATGAATATAATGTACAGATGAAAATAACACTCTACATACCTTTATATAAATAAAAAACTCAACCATTGGTGTAGCAAGGCTTGCAACACTTCATGCCCTAGTATAATCGCCTCCCTTAGTGTTTGAGACATTAGTTAATTTATTTGGATCAAAGAAATCTTCATTATTATAACATCTATCCAAGTTTAATGGTTTAACCTTCAGCATAGAAGAATCCATGGGCAAACCATTATTATTTAGCTGCTTCCAACTTTGCCATTATAGCTTCAAAATTCGTCATTCATGTGCTCATCTTAAATAGAACCACCATGGACATCATTTGGTAGCTCCACATTAACAAAACTATTATGGACACCATTCTCATGCTCCTTTTTATTAGGTTTCAGAATGCTAAAAGTAATAGAACCATCCTTTAGTTGATCAACATATTTGCTTTATGCCAGCTTTGTATTCCTATTAACCTTATTTTCTTCAAGGTGTTTTTTTCAAAGATAATATTTTATCCTCAGAAAAGCTCTTCAAAAGGTGAGGCCCTTAATAATTATGATTGATGATGTGAGGAGAAAGGAAAAAAGATGGTGAATCAAGTAGTGAGGTTACCTCGGGAGTAGCATAGAGTGTTGGTGCTATGTAGGGACGATTAACTTTCGTCATTGTTGATACATTGCTGTTGTTCTCTAGTTTTGAGTTAGGAATAGGCTTTAGATTACGTATAAGTGGTTTCGAATTAAGACCAGACTTGTCGATAGATTTGGAAGCTCTATGTTATAATAACATATTCAAAGCTTTAGCAGTAAATGTTGGCATGGCTTTGATCATCAAACAGCAAAAGCTAAAGTTGCTAAACCATACAAATCATCTTCTTAGACGAAGAACATGAAGAAAAGGGAAAAAGAAAATCTCATTGTTGCTATATTTGAGAACATTCTACTTTTTATGAACTTGAGAAAATTTACTCAATTAAGCTTAAGACTTGTTAACTTTTAGTTGTAACAACTCAGCCATAACTTTAATATGCTAATAATGAAAATAATGGATTTTAAAATTTAAATCTAAACACTTGCAAAAATTTTGTGACTCACCTTAACTAGACCAGTGACCTAGATTGCCAAGCATAAAAACCCTAAAATAAAAATCCAAGAATCAAAATTGCAAAAATAAGTCAATCCTTTTCTCAATTAACAATAAAAAACTCTAACAAAGTTCAAAATCACTTAAATAAATTTAAAGTTATGTTTGTTGGCCGAGGGAAAAAAATAGGTATGTTAAATTCATGTGAACACAATTATTTAGCTTCACTATTATAATAAGATTAAAATCCTATTTCTTAAGAAAACCAAAAACCAATAAATTCATTTTCAATCATAAATTAGATAGCTAAATAAATTTTGAACTTTATAATACAAATATGGACAAATGAAAAAAATGAATCCAAAATATTGTTGTTATCTATAACTAAAGTGGAATGCATGACAATTTCTCTTGATTTTAACAGCAGCCATACCTAATGGAAAAATTAAAAAAAATATTTTTTATATATAAAAATTTAAAGCATTTATTATATTTCTATGTTAAGTAATTCAAAAAAAATCTAAAAACTTTAAAACCAAGAAATAACTTGAGCACCAATATGAATTTAAAAAGGCAAAAAACAATTTAAATATTTTCCTATTGTAGTTAACAATGAAAATATAAAAAATAAAATAAAAACCTTGAACGATTCAAAATTTTATTTCTTTTGAAAGCTCTATTTGGAAAATGAGAAAAGTTTAAAATAAAAGAGAAAAATTGCAATATATCGATAATAATACAATGTTAGTAAAAGCAGTTAATTACATAACTGAAGAAAAAATAAAAAAGCTTCTATATATGATATATCCAAAAAAGGAAGAAAAAGAGGCGGAGATTCATTACTTTGAATGCTAATGAGAGGTAATCCCTATAAAAAAATGCTTAGGCCTGAGTGACAATGTCGGTGATGAAGATGGTGTAGATGATGGCACGTCGAAAAGAGAGAATCGTAGAGATCAGACAGAACCTCGTGAAATGAATAGCCAATATCACGAGGGTTTTTAAATATATTTGGATTTAATAAAAAAAACATAAACTAAATGAAAAACAATTTTTTTCTTTGATTTTCCTAAGAAAAATAAATAAAATAAAAAATAGAAAATAAAAATACTACCTAACATTGTGACTTGGTTGATTGAAGCTCATGCATGTTGGGAAGAGACGAGGCAGCTATGGATCGCTATCTTCACCTCTTATATAGCGAGATTGTATCTTGTCGTAGCTTACACTATGTTGCCCAACCCACCACGTTGGCTTTCTTACTGCCAGTAGCTGCATCTCTTTGATTCAATGGGTTTATTTGATTGGAAACACCTTAAATTAGTCAACAAAGCATTTGTTTTTTTTTTAAATATACATAAGCAATTGTTTTATTTATATATAATGCCACCGAGGCCAAAACTATTTGGCATCATCTTCTCATATTCATCTCATCTCTCTCTTTTATCAATATTTTTCCTTTTTTTCTCTTCTTAAATTTTCAGGCAGTGAAGAGAAAGCCTAGATGATTCATAAAGAAAGGAAAAGAAAAATGAAAAATTTTTAACCTCCTTTTCTAATATCTTTAGCCCAATCTTGTAACCAAATTCTAATAATTTCAGCCAAAAATAAAAAATAATGGAGTATAAAAAGATGAAGGTGGATAAGTTGAAAGGAAGAAATTTAGAAAAAGTTGAAAAAATGCAAAAAGTAAAGAAAACGCTAGAGTATAGAAAAAAAAAGATATGCAAAAGGTAAAAGAAGCCATACTTGTTGCCATCAGTACTTGCTGTATCTATCTTTTCGTTTTTATTTTAACCCATCACCAAACCTCACCAACTTCTCACTATTAGTACTTTTCTCCCTACTCTTCTGCCATGATATGTTTCTTCACTTCTTATCTCACCGTGCCATCAGCAACTACTGTGATCTGTCTTTTCATTTTTTATTTTAACCCATCACTAAACCTTACCAACTTTTCATTGTTATTTACTCGTCTGCCATAATATATTTCTTCTCTTCTTTTCTCATCCTGCAAATAATTTCTAACATAAAAACTTGGTAATATTCCTTTTACAAAAATAACTTTTAGAATTTAAGAAATGTCTCCATAATCCATTAAAGACTCAAAAATCATATTATGTTATATAACGATGCTATGTACTAGTGTCATGGTTCATTCTTTAGAGCTTTTAAAAAACTTTAAAATCTAAAAAAAATTATAATGTGGCAATTGAAAGTTTACAAAGATTATTTTAAGAGCTTGATACTTTAAAAATTAAAGAAAAGAAGACTAGTGGCATTGACCTTTTGAGAAGTGTGAATTTTCTAAAGACGACGTCTCAAAAAATCATGAGACATTTTTTTTGAGTCTTAATATGACATTATTTTGGTATTCCATATGTCTATTAAAAGGCATCTTTAATTTCCAAGGATGAAAAGAGTTATAGAGCAAAAAAGTAACTTGAAAACATAGTTAATATATAAGTACAAGGGTATACAAAATGCATTTGCCTGCAGCAAAAGCAATCAAGGTACTAATTAATGTTTTTAATTTGATATGATTTTTAAGTGATTAACATTTTGTTATTGTAAACACACTATTTTGTCCCAGCCCCTAGTTAATTTTTTCTTGGTTTTAGGGGTTAAATGAAATTTTCTAGGTTTGGATCTTTTCAGATGAGTTATAGATGATAGAAAGTTCCAATTAAGGTTTTAGTTTGTTTCTACGAGCTTAGCTTAATATAACAAGGCATTTGGGCTTAGTTGTCAAATTTAAGAGGTAGGTGTCAAATTTAGAAAATCGAGACCTAAATTCTAAAAATTTGATAATGTCAAAAGTTGACTAGTAGAAGTCACTGAAGATAATTAGGGTATTTATTGATGACATTTGGAAGAAAAAGAGACTTATTTTAGAAGTTGGAATTAAAAGTCAACTAGAAAAGTCAACTTTTTAGCTTGGAGTTAGATTTTGAAATTGGAAGAGTTCTACAACTCTGATTTTTAAATTGATTACACCAAAATGAAATTGCACATGGACTCTAGTAAAAAAAATGTAATTGAGATTAGGTAATGAAGTATCTTAGAAATTAACACGTTGGGAGCTCTTAAGGGCTTAATCTAAGAGGTCTAGGATAGAAAATTTTAGATTTTTTTGGAGGAAGTCATTAGAACATATTTATACTACAAAATGGAACACTCAATTGCATTTTTATATTGACACGTCATGATCAATTGATTGTTATGAAAAAATTTGTACATATAGTGGTATAGGAATATGCCATAGCCAAATTTCACCATGTGATTAATGTGTAAAATGCTGATACATTCATTAAGGGCATAAGATGCCATTTCTCTCTAATATTGGTAGGAAGTTAGTGATTAAGCTAATCTTACCTTAGGGTGATTTAGACTTAAATCACAAACCTTAGGCTTATAAATAGAGGTGGATATTCATATTTTTAAAAACTTTAAACACTTATAAGATTTTTAAATATTCTAGAATATTCATTTTCTCTCACTTTTTAGAAGAAAAAAGCTTGGAAGAGGTATAATTTCCTTCTCATCTCTTTAATTTTTATTTAATTAGCATGTTTTATGATTGATATATGCTTAAACATGTTCAAATGATGTTTAGCCATGGTGTTTTAGTGATCTCTTGTGTTCAACAATCTTGATTCATCATGAGCTCTTGATTTGAGCTTTAACTTTCTTGATTTTACATTGTTCTAAGCATGATTGAATGAGGAAATGATGAAATCTAATTGAAAAGCATGCTTAGAGATCAAGATACATGTTCAACTAAGATGACATGTTGAGATTAGATTTTGGCTCCTTCATTCAAGCTAAATCTAGGTGTTTTTTTATTGATGTGAGCTAGGACCTGGTAATTTTGAGCCAAAATTATGGTGTTTAATTGATGAAATCTTGAATGCCTAAATGTAGGGAGTGTTCAAACATAGAAAGAAAAAAGATCTCAAGCTTGGTTTAGGTTTACTTGATCTTGTGTTTAAGTGATGAAACCTTGATTGATTTTGAAGTTGTGAGCTAATGTAAGTTAAAATGAGTTAGAACCTAGGTGAATAAGGGTTAAATCTTGTGTCTAATGATGAAATCCTAGGCTCTTGAACTTACAACATTATTTGAACAAGCTTAAATGTGGTTAGCTAGTTTTGACTACCTTAGGACCTTAGTGTTCTTGCATCAATTTTGCATAAATGATGCTTAAATAGTGTAATTTTGATGAATTAAATTGAATTAAACTTGGGTAAACTGAAATTTAGATTTAATTTGATGAAATTAGAAGCTTACATGTTTAATAATTGAGCTTTGATGGTTGAAAGCATGCTTTGAATGTTGATCATGTTGATCAAATAGAAATCCAAGCTTGTCCTCTTATGTTTGATTGTATGTAGATGAGCATAAATAATCTAAGTTGTATTCAGCCAAAGGCCTTTCTTGTGTTAGAATAGGTTTGTGGCTTATTAGTTGCTAGAAATATAGGTTAGAGTGCTTAAGATGTGTTTAGACATGGTTTTCTAAAAAGAACCCATAAGAACAAGTCATGGCTTACTTAATCAATAGGTAAGTCATGGATTAATTTTATTTAATAAGTTCTTCCATGAATAACTTGGGGACTTTTAATGTAAAAGTTTGATTTAGAGTTGATCTGGATTTAATAAAAATATTTTCTAGGTGTTTTAAAGTGTTTTGTTGAATCTAAACTTAGTGAGTTTAGATATGGGCTATTAGGTGATATTTAGGTGAGTCAAATTTAGGTGCTAATTTCATTACACAAGTGTATGCCTCTCACTTGTTAAGAATAAATAATAATGAATAAAAGCGATAGAAACAGAGACATTTGTGACTCTTAAACGTATCACCCATGTTGGAAAACATAATTCTAGGTCAAGTCCCTTAGAAGTCTTTGTTGTTTCCTCGTATAGGACATTCATAGAGTATATTTGGTCTCATTCTAGACTTTTGAACCTCCAGAAACATGTTATAACAAAATTGACATAACACTTCATGATCACAAGTTCTGTCATAGCTATTATTGCATTCCAGCATGATAGTCTCGTGAAAAGAAATTTTTTTGAGTAGGTTATAGACCTTATAAATTTTTATTTGTAATTTTCTTGTAATCCTCATTGATTGGGCTACATAATAGGCTTTTGAAACTTAAGTTTGTGATCAAATGAATACAAAAAAAACTTTGAACATGAGCTATTAGCATAGCTCTATTTCTGTGCTTAAGTTGAAAAACCAGCTATTTTTTATGAGGATTATCATCTTTATGTATCTTCTCATATTTTTGGATAAAAGTAGAATGAAGAAACTTTCTGAGCATGTATGGCTTGTCCGATAGGTATTCTAGTGAATCAGGAAGAAAATCCATAAGGCATGCTAGTTAGATGCACTGTGCGAAGTAGTAATGTCCAATTAAAATATTCATGTGACAATTTATTATTCTCTGGAATTTTATTGAATGTTTGTAGTTTGAAATATAGTGAGTCAGCATTCATAGAAATTTGATTTGGTGACTTTACATGGTAGAAATAATTCGAAATAAATTCAAAAATCTTGAAAGGTCAAATCTATCCATAGATTTTGAGTTTCTTTGAGTTCGGTGTTCATTATTCTAAGGCATTTAGATGCCTTGGAATTGATTTCGAAAGTCATTTTAGTGTGTCAATAGGTCTAGGAGTGTCCTATGGAAGGTCCCTAGCGGCTCACATTAAAGCGTCAAGTTGAATTAAATAAACTTGATTTTAAATCTTGTCTTTAAAGTTTTGATTTCTTCAATTTAGTCCAAATTTATTATTTTGTGAGTTCTTTTAAATGGAGTCAAATTTGATAAATAATATTGAAAATAAAGTCAATTAATAAATGTTTTTGGAGTCAAATGCTTTTATAAAAATTTTCCTTTGTAAATATTTTTCACTTCGATTCAGTTGCAAATTCAAGCAAGTCTTGGACCAACAATCGGTTGCTCTTACTGGTACTCGATACGAGTCCTATTTCTATCTTTTGTGATATTTGTTTGATTTTGGTAAATAAAGGGGATTATGATTGAATACATATGATTAAAACTGAGAAAAACAAATTCAAATACGTGTAATTAATTGGTATTAATTTTTTGGGCATCACGAGAGGTATCGAGTCTTTACTTGTAGTGTAACAGACTCACAAGCCCAACTTATAGATTTCTGGTATACACAGATCGTAAAATTGTTCTTTCAGAGCTTCTTGACTCTTTTGAATGGCTATAATAAGTGACTGATCACACCTATCTAAAAAAGATTAGTGGCAACTTCTTAAAGCAATCACTCTTGTATTTCAATATGAGAGGTTTAGATGAGTTATTCGTCTGACCAACTGGAGCCTTACGATGATTCCAAGTGTTGACTACTCTGATATGTTAAGATTCTATCTCGATATATTATGACAATTGTAAAAATAATTGTAGCATTTCTTAACTTATTTACATTTTTTCAAGGAATGGTTCTAGTTAAGAGCGTCAAATCTTAGTGGTGCTAAAACTTTTCATTCTATTCAAACAAATAACGTAACTATTAAATGGTTTAATAGTTTTTCTTTTATTTCGTTGTTAAAACATGTTATTTTAAATTTTAAAAGTAAACTTTTTTAAATTTTTTATTAATATTATTACAGCTATGAATATCTTGAAATACATTTGTGTGTAGAATTTAAGTGCGGCTTAAAGTTTGTATCAATGAAAAGGAAGTATGCCTTTAGAATCTAATTTGAGCAATTTTGTGGTAAAATAATTTAATTTTATAATTTTTGTCTTGTAATTATTAATTAAAATTTATAAAATAAATATTCATGACTAATATCTTTTATCTAATTTTTTATAAGATTTATTAATGATCATGCAATAATTTTTTATTGATACAAATAAAAATATTTTAAACACGATTAAAGATATCAGTTAGAAGGCCACTTTGAATTTGCAGTTAATTTGGTACTTTTGCTTGCTATAATGTTCTTATCAATTTTGATTTGAAAGAGTATCTTACTTCGGGATATAGCCAATGTATGGAACAACTGACATTGACATATTAGTATAATCTGATCATTAAATACTCTCAAGCATTTGAACTATTCAAGTTAGCATAGGGCTAAGGTTATTATACCACCATTGCTTCACATATTAGATTATTATCCATATTTACATCTTCTTAAATACCATAAAATAATCATTAATAATCTTGGATTTTATGGTAATTGTTTGTAACCCCAATGTAACGGGTAGTGCATGCGTACTATGTTTTGTTTGCTTAATAAAATATGGTCTAATTTGTGTTTGTAAAATAATTACTGAATTAATTTTGCATCTTATCATATGTACTTTGATTCTTTTTTCAATTTTCCTTCTTTTCTTATGAAGAAAGGGACTTCAACCTGAAAAGGAAAGATCAAATCCTCTATTCCATAAGAGCTTGTCCATTTTACGAAAAAAAAAGTTGGCATGGGGATTAGGTCAGTTGACATGCTTGAAAAAAGTCTGTTTTGTTAGAGAAAACGAAAGAAAGAGGGAGAGAAAAGAATTTATGGAAGACAGTGAATGGAAGCATTGAGCAGGGGGCGGGGAAGATAGTCAAGCATGTATTTGGTCACAATTCAAATCGTGTTTATAGTAAAGGTCTTGTATTCTGGATACCAACTTCTACAGAATCAAAGGTCCTAGCAAAGATTTTCGGCAAATGCTTTTTGGGGCATTGCTTTCTGATCATTGGGTATAGGATTGTGTACACTAGCACATCATTCAGTCAGAAACAATCCATTTCCATGTTTGTAACATCAAGCTGCATTATCTTTGCTCCGCATCCAAGAATTGATCTAATACTGCAAAAGAGCAAACTCGTTAGATTTCCATGACACTATATGTATGCATATATAATCACATATGTATCCAAGATCAAAGGCTCAAAGCATTATTTCATCTAAAATATATAATAATGGTATGCTTCTGTTAACAATGATATGACAAGAAGTTTAAACCCAATGAAAAAGAAAATATAAAGAAAAAAGTGAGAATAGTCATCAAGCAATACTTAGAGCTTGTCCATTATCTACAAGAATCGATGGTACTGATCATATAATTTTCAGTTTAGTACCTGGGCCAGGTTTGTCCAAGATCATTATAAACAAATACCTTGATATAGATTTTCGGCCTTCATTCCATATATATTAGTGTAGTAACACATTTCCCAACAAAAAAAATAGCATACTACCAGAGAACATCCCCATCCTACAGTAGTATCTTCCCTAACCAATCTGACTAGCGTTTATTTAGAGAAACCATTTATTTTAACCCGGTATATCATAGCTTGAATCTTTGTCTAATAAGACCCCATTCCAGAATCATGTATATGAAGTAGTCTATTCAGTGTTAGATTTCATGAGTAATCAACACTATTCTACAAAAGTGCGAAAACCTAATAAATTTTGTCAAGTTAAAAAACACATGATAGTAAGTCCAAATTAAGATTAAAAAAAAAAAGAGAATAAACTCTAGTAAAACCAAATTAGAATAGCCTTAAAAGAAAAAAAAATAATGACTTTCCTTCAATTTTATTGGAGTTTTCTCGACAAACAAACCAATGGGCGTTTGAGCAAAAGTCAACTATACCAATTAATTGAAAAACCCAACACGCAAAAACTCCAGGATGCAAACTATTCTTATGAAACAAATAGAATTTGGTGGGAAATTAACAAAATAAAAATGCACCCAAATTTACCCCAGTAATCTCAAGAGTTGGTTGGGTTAGGTAATGAACTTTTCTGATATGATGACCATAAAAAGAAAGTGCGCATCGAGATTAAAAAAAGAATTTAAAAAACTTACCATTGAGAAGGAACGAATCCTCTTGACTATTTAGCTCCGGAAAAAAAAATGTCCTGCTGATTTGATTTTCCCAACGTCCTCACTTGAAAGGAAAAGAAGGAAATCCAAAACTTTAAACGGCAAGGTCAACAAGGAATTATGTATATCCATCTATAAAGTAGAATTGGGTTAACAGTATTATGTAAGAATTCGTAAAACAGCTAACAAGTCTTTTCCTCAAAAAAAAAATCTACAACATTTTTTTCTTTCTTTTTCTGAATAAAATAATCAATTACGTCTTGTCAAGTGATGAAGGCAATCGATCATCGCACCCAATAAGAATGTTGTCCTTTTCCAAATTGAAGGTGACGGTACAAGCATTATTTAGTGCTTGAAACAAATTCAAAAAATAAAAATAAAAATAAAAATCTTATAACTGAGGATGAGGGAGTCCACCACAATACTTAGCATTGGAAAATATTTTGATCTTCTCGATTTGATTTTTTCTAAATATTCTAAATATCCACTTAAAACATAATAGGAACTCTAAAAAATGTTGTCTAAAAGCAGTCGACAAATGAAAGAGGTGTAAAGAAACGTATAAATGTAATAAATATTTAATAAAACTTAAATAAAGTTATTAATACTTATTTTTAAGACCTCCAAAGGGTTTTTTACCTCATTAATGAGGCGTCATATTGTAGTTCATTGATAATGT
The DNA here is from genome assembly GCA_038382065.1 of Adansonia grandidieri. NCBI lineage: Eukaryota > Viridiplantae > Streptophyta > Magnoliopsida > Malvales > Malvaceae > Adansonia > Adansonia grandidieri. The sequence goes on along the minus strand of JBBYHK010358433.1, from coordinate 6,687 downwards.
AGAGTATTTATATATGCATCAAATACAATATCATATACCAAACCCTAACAGAAATAACGATTATAAACATGAGGAAAGCCAAAAAAAAAAAGGAAAAATCTAGTGGGAAAGGCTCACGCCCTAAATTCATATGCAGTATAGAATGAATGTATAAACAATTAATAAGAGATAACAAAGAAAAATAATAATAAAATTAAGATCTTTGCTCAATGGTCAATTCAAGGCGTGCATCCATCCAAGAAGAACTTGCTTTAATTGCCAAATATTCATCACATATTTGCTGCTTCAAACTGCTTTTTCTTTACATTAAATATAGAGAAGATCTCATGTAGCTGTCGTGCGAATTCGAAGACATGATCCCCAAATGAGAAAAGAGAGTTATTATGTCCACATAAGATTTATGAAGCTAGACTGTTACACATAGAACACTTACGAATTCATTGTTGCCAACAACTCCAACTCCAGAAGACACCTAGTTTATACCTTTACAGAGTAAAAGCTGCAGGCATAGACAACAAATAGGTACAAATTATCAAAGTAAAGACTGGTTTGAGATAAGTAAGGAACTTAAACATTTAAACTCCTCAATTTTGACTTCTGGAGATAAGTGAGACGTATTGACTTAAGCATCATATTATATCTCGGAGACACAACATTGATGTCCTCTAATAGTGTTTTGTCCTTGTGGACTCTTAGCAACTTTCACTTAACATTAATGTCCTCTAATAGTGTTTTGTCCTTGTGGGCTCTGACCAACTTTCACTTGACATCTCCATAAGCTTACCCAACTCAATCACCCAAAAAGACCCCAACAAGAGTTGTCATTAACTTCTTTTGGATAGGTATGGTTAGTCACTTAAATGAATCTATCATTCCAAAAAAAATCCTAAGTTTGAGTAAACCGCTTAAAATATTAGGTTCTGGTTTACAAAATAGAACTATGTTGATCGGTTACGTGCAAAAAGTATTAGCACTCCACCACAACACCAAGCCAAAGATGGCACCACTTAGTCATATATTATCCTTTTTGCCTTTATTAAAATGATCTACTATTCCTAATTTATAGTGTTATCAATTATTAACATTCTGTTATTTAGATTTTTTAAATTTCTTTAGGCTTCCTCAACATTTTAATCGAACCTTAAATGAACTATTTTACACCAAAGTAATCAAGAAAACATATTCATACCTTGAAGTGACTCAGTTGTTAGATTTATTTGAAAATATCCTTAACCTAAACCTAGTTATTCAATTTCTATTATTTTGCAATTTTTAATTTTCTTTTTCTATTTTTATTTGGAAATAAATTTCAATCATTGACACTACAAAAAGAAAAGGTTTTAGCCACAAAAAATGGCGATGAAAAAAATTCATCGCTAGTTAGTGACGAAAATTGCAACAACAAATATAATTGTCAAAAGTTCATCGCAAAATACAAACTGTACTTTTGCAACAAGTGATTTGTCACAAAAATCATCGCTAATGTTAATGCAAAAAGGCGCTAAATTTTGTAACAAAAGCTTCATCGCCTAATTTGTCGCTAAATTTGCAATGGATGTGTTTTGTCGCTAAATGTCATGGCTAAGTCTTGATCATAATGGCGCTGAATTTTGTGATAAAAAAATTTGTCGCTAACTCTCATAGCTAATTTAGCAACGAATACTGTTTATTGAAAATTTCGTTGCTGAAATATTAACGTATAAGCTCATAGCTATGGTTGTCACTAATTTGCGACAAACAATAGTCGTCGCTAAATTAGCAATGAAATTAGCAACATCCATTGTCATGATATTTCATGGCAAAGTTTTTGTTGCTAAATTGTTGGAAACTTGTATGATTGATATGCATTCGTCACAAAAATTTAAGCTATAGTTTTTCGTTACTAATGTTGTCGCAATTTTGCTATGGTTGCTTATTAATCGCTAATGTCCTCCGACAGTTTTTTGTTGTTTATTCCGTCGCTATTATTATTACAACATTATTATGAATAAGTATTCGTCGCTAAAATCTGCCGACAGTATTTTGTCGCTAATTTTGTTGCTAATATAGTTGGAAATATATTTTTAATGAAAATTTATCTCTAAATTCATCACTAAGATAAAGCAATTTTTTCGTCGCTAATTTTATCACAAAATACAAATATACTTATTACTTTCCTTTCCATTTTTCTTTATTTCTCTTCCCATGATCTTTCTCTCATCTCTTTTCTCTTTTCTTATTTGGTGTTATATGGTAATCATGAACTTAGTTATCATTTATTTCACGACTTTCTTCCATCAATTGCCACAAGCTTCATCAATCTCATGTAATTTTTTTTGTAGTTTTTTCATTGTTTAGGTATACACATATTTGAAGGCCTCACAATTGAAGTAGATGTTGTAATTCTCATCAAGTTGACCAATTTCTACTATACAGAGTTCAACAAAAATACTTGGGTAAGTCTCTTTTACATGCTAATTTTTTTTCAATTTCAAAGTAATTGTCTAGGGACAAATAGAATTTTTTTAAAAAAAATTGGTTTTTTAATTAAGAATATTAAATATTAGATATGATATTGTTAATATGAGGAAATTTTTAATTTTTATACAGACATAATGCAACAAGATAGGGCCTAGATGTATAATAAAAACTTAACTAAACATCGAGGATTGATCGATGAGTTTTGTATTGGGTTAGAACAATTTTGGGACTTTTCTAGTAGTAAAGTTGAGTTCATGTATGGAAATAAAATATGGTGTCCGTGTAAAAGGTGTGGTAATTGTAAGTTTCACTTGTGTGATAAAGTTAAGGAACATCTTTATAGATTTGGTTTTACCCTGAATTACTATTATTGGACTTGCCATGGTGAACCATTTATATCTGATAAAGAATATAAAAAAAGTAAGTAATTTTCAGTTAGGGGAGAATGTAGTTATTATGAGCAATTAAACTCATATCAGAGGATGGTGATTGATGCCGTTAGTCAAAATTTTCTTTCAAAATCAAACCATGCAACTACTAGCTTTGCTTCAACAATTCAACAAGTGAATACTGGTTATGCATCACTGTTAGAAAAAGGTACGAGTAACAAGTGTTGATGAGAATATGGATAATGAAACTGTTTTGTCTAATCAGTTTTGGGAAGTGTTGAAAGCTGTAGATAAACCATTGTGGGTAGGTTGTGACACCACACAAAGTTATCAGTGACGGCAAGGCTATTAAATATCAAGATAGAGCATAATGTGTTTGAAAACTGCTTCAACTCCTTTATTAAAGTGATGTGGGAAACAATGCCTAGTGATAACATCATGCCAAATGATTTTTATGATATGAAGAAGTTAGTGGATAACTTGGTCTTCCAATTGTAAGGATTGATGTATGTAATAAGGGTTGTATGTTATATTGGAGGGATGATGAAAATGCAGAATCTTATAAATTCTATAACCAATCTAGGTATAAGATTAGCAGGAGGCAAGGTCATAATCACTAACGTAAACCATACAAGCAATTGTTTTATCTACCCTTAATTCCTAGATTACAAAGGCTTTATGCATCTAAGGTTACTGCTGAACATATGACTTTGCATGCAAACAATGAAAAAGAAGAAGGTTTACTGTGTCATCCTTCAAATGTAGAGGCATGGAAACATTTTGATAAAATATAACCTGAGTTTGCCATGGAGCCTCAAAACATCAGGTTAGGTCTCTGTGCTGATGGGTTTACCCTATTTGGGAAATCAGGAAAAACTTATTCATGTTGGCCGATTATCTTAACTCTGTACAATCTTCCAATCGGTATGTGTATGAGGACAACTTATATGTTTTTGACATTGATCGTGCCTGGCCCATAAAATCCAAAAAGGTTGACAGATGTTTACATGCAACCATTGATTGCAGAGTTACAATAGCTATGGGATGAAGGTGTTCCTACATATGATGTCTCTATTGATCAGACATTTGTAATGAAGGTTGCTCTTCTTTGGACGATAAATGGCTTTCCAGCTTATGGAATGTTATCTGGATGGAGTACAGCTGGGATTTTAGAATGTCCGATATGTATGGAGAGATCAAAGTCATTTAGATTAAAATATGGGAAAAAGACTAGCTATTTTGACTATCACAAACAATTTTTTGCCAATGAATCATACATTCAGAAAGAATAAAAAAGAGTTCATCAAAAATAGGATTAAAAGAACACCTCCACCAGTGAGGCTGACCGGTGATCAAGTTTGGAGATGAGTGCATGGCTTTTCAACTATTGTTGAAAACCCTCTTGGTACAACTATTGCATATGGAAGTACACATAAATAGACTAAACAAAGTATATATTTGGGATCTACCATATTGGAAAACCCACCTTATTCATCATAATCTCAATGTCATGCATATAGAAAAGAATGTTTTTGACAATGTCATAAATACTATGATGGATGTTAGTGGAAAAACAAAACACAACTTGAATGCAAGAAAAGATATGAAAGATATTTATGATCGGCCTACACTAGATGTGGATACAACTAGCAAGGGACCAAAACCAAAAGTAGTTTATACATTGAGCAAGGAGTGAGACAGGTTGTTTATGAATGGTTAAAATCTATATGGTTTCTTAATGGATATGCCTCAAACCTTAGGAGATGTGTTAATCTGAATGAATGCAAGTTGATAGGTTTAAAGAGTCATGATTGTCACATATTTATGGAAAGACTAATTCCAATAGCATTCAAAAAAATTGTACCAAATTTTGTATGGGGTGCCATAACAGAGTTAAGTATTTTTTTTTCATGATATTTGCTCAATGGTGTTAAAAATATCACACATTGAGAAACTAGAGAGAGATATCCCTGTCATTCTTTCCAACTTAGAAAGGATATTCCCTCCAGCGTTTTTTGATTCAATGGAGCATCTCTCAGTTCACTTGCCTTATGAGGCTAAAGTGGCAGGTCTTGTCCAATTTCGATGGATGTATCCATTTAAGAGGTAATATATTTTTTTGATAAAATATAAAATGCTTAATTATATATTATGTTTGATAAACTTCTATTGTAACCAGATTCTTATATCATTTAAAGAAAAAAGTGAAGAATAAGGCATGTCGTGAAGCTTCAATTTGTAATGCATATCTTATGGAAGAAGTGACAAAGTTTGCTTCATACTATTTTGAGCCTCATGTGCAGTGTAAGAGGCAGAGAGTAGGAAGAAATGATGAGGGCCCTATTGATCCCAATTACAAAGCATTCTCTATTTTCAATTATCTTGGTCGATCAAGTGGCACATATAAGTTTTGTTATTTAACAGGTAAAGGATGGCAGGCAGCCCATACATATATTTTACTAAATTGTCCATAAGTGCAACCATACTTCGAGTAAGTTTAAATTTGCAAATAGATGTATTGTGTGTGCATCAAACATTTTCTAATATAGAACTCATATTTGCTTATAGGATTTTTCAAACTTTAATGTGTGGATGACCATCAAATAAGTTTGACCGTATGTGCGACGAAGAATTTGCAGCATAGTTCAAAACATATGTAAGTTGTCTATGGATCAAAATCAACTTATTAAAATTTAAAACATCATTAATTAAATCATATATTGTTAATTTTATGTGTATTACTTTAGGTTTATAGCAATCATGAACAAGCTGAAGAACAAGGATTGCTCTATCATTTGTCATGGGGTCCAAATTCTAGGGTATGAACCTGGCCAACATATTTCATAAATGGGTATAATTTTCACACTTAAGAATATAGAACGGGAAAAGCCAAAATGAATAGTGGTGTGTGTGTTCAATCATCCAATGATGGAAGTGCAAAAGATGATTTTTATGGCTTGTTGGATGCAATCATAAAGATAGAGTACCCAAGACCATTAATAAGGGTTATATTATTTAAGTGCTTATGGTTCGACCCCGTCAAAGGAATTAATGTGGATACCAAGTTTAATGTGGTTGAAGTAAATCACAAAAAGAGATATATGAAAAATGAACCATTTGTCTTGGCACAACAAGCAATTCTAGTATACTATGTGTTATATCCTAGCTTAAAACATGACAAAGCTAATTGGTGGGCCGTATGTAAAACCAAAGCACGAAGAAAAATTGAGGAACACTGGAAGGATATAGCATATCAACAGGAGAAAGTTAGTAACACAGTTGAAACTAAGGAATAATACTATTCCAACTTTACAAGATCTATGTGGAACAGTGATAGACATAGATCCAATTGAAATTCATGAATCTAATTTAGAAGGTGTTAAAGAATTTGATTTTGAGACAGATGATGCAGATGACGAGGATAATGATGATGATGATGATGAGGAAGATGATGAAGATGATGCTGATGATGAGGATGATGAGGATGAAGATGACAATGAAGATTAGACCATTAGACGAGTTTTTAACATCATGGAGTTGCCATCCACCTTTTTGCGAGTGCCAAACTTTTTTCGTTATCATTTTATTGAGTGTTTTTTATGTAGGTGAAAAGCGTTAAAGCTTTAATACTAATTTTAATATTGTAATTTGTCTAAATTTTAACATCTGCTTTATATTTTGTAATGTTCGATCTAAAATATTGAGATTAAAAAACATAGGGTACTAAAAAATCCAAAATAGAATAGTTCTATTCTTAGGTATATTAAACACTTTATATAAATGCTAAGTATAACTATTAAAAATATGTTATTTATATTTTAAAATTTGATAAAAAAAA
>JBBYHK010358322.1:7910-24487 GCA_038382065.1 Adansonia grandidieri | reverse complement strand
CATGATTTCTTTGTGATGATTATTTGCATTCATGTTTTCAAAATGTTTCCAAATGAAATTAAAGGTAATGTTCTGCACGGGTATCTCTCCAGTGCCCAAAAGTGGAACATTCCATTTTTAAAGTAAAATCCAGAGGTTATTTTTATTGAAAATCTCTATATTCCCCATCTCTCCAGAGTGTATATAAGATTAAATCTTTTTCATCAAAACCTGGATCATTTTTATAAGATTCATGCATTCGAAGAGGGTTATATTGAAATAGTGACAAGTTAAGATCAAAAGAATCAAAATTGAGATAAGACATAGCTAGTAAGGTATCGATTTTGGGCATCGCAGAGAGGTTCATACCTCATCATGTGTAACCAACTCTTGAATGCAAATGATGAGTCTTTGCATTACATAGACCACGGGATTGATATTTTGAGTTTTATAACTCAAAACATAGGCTTCAGTAGGTATTCGATCATGCCTAGCCTGAAATGATCAGTGGCAACTCCAAACATTGGCCATTTTGTGATGGTCATATGAGACCAATAAGATGAGTGATTCATCTTATGGTCCCCCTCACTTTATAATAAGTCGAGAATCCGTACATTCTCATTCTCATCACATCGCCAAAGAATAGTCTCAGTCCAGAAGACATTTCCAAGTCAAGAAAGTATTTTAAGTCATGCACACCTATAGATCCGCGAGGATCCACCCCGGGGTACGTTGCGACAGCTATCAAGATTTTACAATAGAAGAAAGATTGAAGAAGCTAAAGATCAAGAATTAACAATTCTTAGTTTTATCTTTTCCCTTAATCCTTTTATCTTTATTGTAATATTTATGATGGTGAAACTTCATTGTTTTGTGTTTTATTTAATCAATATGAGCCAAATTTATTTTTCTAGAATTACAATGGAACTTAACATGTAGTCTTGATTATTTTATTTTGTTTTCTTTATTTAATGATAATTAGGTTGTTTGTTCAAACTTTTTCTTAATGCTTCTATTGATTGGCCACCAATTAGATTGATTTTTAACCTTAATGAACTTAAAAAAGGGAATTTTGTGTTTAAACCTAGATTGAATGATATATGTTTCATATTCATTTATTAGGATAAATTGATCTGCATGTTAGATAGGAATGTATGAGCATGCTTTATTTAACCAAATTAAAGTCTAAGCTTAGTGAGTTTCTTCTAATTCAATTTGCATAGGAATGTACTAAATTGTTTAAGAGAGATATTTTTATAAGACCATTGAAAGATACTTATAAATAAATTAGAATTCCAAGTTAATAACTCATTATTATTAGTCATGTTAAGAGAGTAGGGTTTTATTCAAATGAAGGTTGAGGGAAATTGTAATCCTAGGCCTCTATTATTGAGCTTTATTATTATTATTATTATTATTATTATATTTAGTTGTAATTTATAATTGTTAATCATTTGTTTGAATAAGATTAAGTTGTTTTAATTTAGTACTTAACATATTTAGTAATTAATTCCTTGTAGGATCAACACTCTATTTTATCACTATACTACTTGTTACAATATGTGCACTTGCCTGGTTGATTTCGATAACAAAAGCACTCACTTCATACATTCCCTCAATATTCCCAATCACTAACAAGCAAAAAATCTTCTCCATTCCTATAGCTACTTAAAACCACAACTAAAAAGTCCTCTAAAACCCTTAATTCCATTCATATTTCCCTTTAAAACTCCTCTTCATCTGTACCCTAGCTAAAATGCCCCTTCTTGTCATTATTTTATTATTGTTAAACATCAAAAAGAAGGAAAAGGTGAGTTCAAAGTTGTTGCTAAGAGAAAAGGCTAAATTTTGAAACTTTTAGTATATTTTCTCCCCTTTACTCTACTTATTCTTTAATTCTTCCACATCCCCATCATCCTAGTAGCTTCTTTTTGTCACTATGACCCTTCTAAGATTTTTATGTATTATTGTGGCCTTGGTTGTGGTAGTCTTAGGCTCAATGATCTTCTTGATGTCTTGACATTGCTTGGATAGTCAAATATGCCATGCTTTATTTTCATCATCATAGTAGTCTCTGTTTATACATTTCTTACCGTGTTTCATCCACATTTACATATTCATGCCATATTTGAATGTTCACCCTAACATGTTTTAAGCATGTTCATGAATTTTCTTGCATCTTGGTAGGTTTTATAAAACAAAAATATCTTCTTGAAAATTCCATCATGCTTTTCTTTGTTTAAGAATGTTCATACCTTTATACAAAGCTTGATTCTAGATGTATTTATAAGTCTAACATTTTCACTCATCTTACTTATCATCATCCTATATTTTGCCACCTCTTCCATTGTCAAAATATCACTTTTGTTTGTTTGAGTGGGTTGTCTAGGTTCACTCTTATGTTTGTTGTATTGCATTCATAACTTTTGTGTCAAAATGCATGTTGTTTATTGCCAAAAATCTGATTTTTAAAAACCCCAAGTTAAATCCATGTTACCTCAAATAGATGGAAACTGGTACAGATTTAATGTTTTCACTAAATTGGTCCTCCATCTTGGGGACAAATCAAACTTTCCAGGTCTGGATTCATGGTTGAGTAAAATGCGATTTTCTTAGAAAAATACCCTTTTTTTGTTAAAATATTAAGCCTTGAACTTGAGTTCAATACCTTTATTAGTGGCATCGTCAATGGGTTATTTCATCATCCCAAACTACTACAGGATTGAATGAATCATGATACCCATGTCACCTATCCCTTTCTGTCATGGATGTCCAAATATTTTTGGCTTGAGTCTAGTCTTGAGAAACCCAAAAATACCAAAGAAAACACCCCTAATATTGTTCTAGCAACACTGTGCCCACCATTAAAAAATTATTTATGAGACTAAACATAGTTTTTTGGAATTTTATAATATTTTTTAATGAAAGAGCATCGAAGTACCTTTCTAATAGTATCCTATTTGCACTTGGGTCATTTTGGATGAGGGAGTTATGATTTTTCAAACTTTATTCTCTGAAGCCCTTAGAACTTGTAAACTATATATTGTTTGGGCTACTATGACCCACCAGATGATGTTCCTAAATTTTTTAAATATTCTTCCTAGAAAGTTTGTCAAATTTTTGCTCTGGAAAGGTATCGTTTGCAATTTAACGATACCAAATGAATGCGAAATGGTTTTCCAAAGTCTATTATGCCCTTTCCCCTGCACAAGCTATTAGTGTCAGAACAAACCTAAATTTAAAATTAATTCCACCAAGAAAGCGACCTTCTAGGAGTTTTAGAATATTTTTATATTAAACCTTATTAAGACACCTTTCTAATGTTACCTCAATCAATTCCTAATACATCTAAATTTACCTAGAACAAATTTGGGAAGCGAGACAGCGTGATGTTGTCCCCTGTTTTTGCAATTAAAATCAACCCAACTTCCCAGACCACTTTATTGAGGCATTCAAACTTCTAAAAGTGTACCCAATTGATTCCTAGTGAAGTCATGTAATATGATATAAGTCGTCTAAACTTAGATCAAGGTTAAAAGAAAAAAAATCATTTGAACTCTTACGTTCTATTTTCAAAATATCTTTTATCCAAAATATTCCTTTTCTTTATAAATATTTGTTTTTAGGAATACTCCAACCCTATTTTTCAAGGTGATACTCCAACCTACTTTTTATTTAAAACTTAGGTTTTCCTTTTTTTGCAGACATTCTTAGGATTGCTAATCAAAGCCCTTTCTTTTATAAATCCAAAATTTTCACCTTAGGGATACTTTAACCCCACTTTCTAAGAGGACACCCAACCCCGCTCTTTATCTAAAGCCTAAATTTTCTCTCTCGCAGAACTTTCAAAAGGGCTTTCGATCAAAACTTTCTTTTGAACACATTCAAAATTTACACCTTAAGGAATATTCTAACCCTACCTTCTGAGGGTATATTCCAACCCCACTTTTCATCAAAAAATTGATTTGTTTCCTGAATATCTCGAGTCATTTTAATTAAAATCTCTTTTTTTGGTCCCTCAAGCTACTGCTAATTCAAACACGCTCAAAGTTTTTTCCTAGTTATTTTTTTATAATAAAAAACAATCATAAGATACATTTTGATCATTCTTTCTTTCCTTCATGTCTTTGTATGATTGTTCTTATGTGATATAATTATATTCTTTTTCATATTACTAATAAATTTCCCTTTTGTAGGGACTATTGTGCACTCATATTTTATTCTTTTAAAAAAATTACAAGGTAATATTTTGTGTTGGTTTCTCTCCAATGCGTGACATGGAATATCCAAATTTTTAGAATTTAATCCGAAAATTATTTTCATCAAAATCCATATGTTCTCCAATCTTTAAGGCATATAAGTGATATGATTTTCTTTCAAAACCTGAATCTACATGTTTCATAAAAATCCATGCATTAACGAAGATTATACCAAAATATGATAAAGTGAAACCCATCAAATCAAAACTGAAGTGAGATATCGTTAGTGGATATTGATTTTGAGCATCAGGGTGGTGTTAATCTTTCCCCATGTAATCAAGTACCAAACCCAACTAATGAATCTTTTGTGTAGACCTCAAAATTGATGTTTCGAGTTTTGTAACTTGAAATATTGTTTTCAATAGGCATCCTATCATGCCCAGCTCAAACTGATCAGTGGTGACTCCAAATTTATAGCCATAGTAAGGTAGCCTTCCAAGACTAGTTGGATGAGTGATTCACTCAACGTTCTCTCTCCTTTTAATATTATTATGCCTAATTCAAATCTCGATCAAGGGATAACCCAAAGGCTTAACCATACCACCATATATTTTTAAGTCACACCTTGCTTCTAATCATCCAAAGATGAAAGGGTACATGGCGACATTCATCGTTTTAGTAAACCATTTCTATAAGAACCATGACCTTGTCTTAGGACACTTATGCATTATTGTTGCCTTGGTTATGGTAGTTTTAGGATTCTTGATGATTATAAGAGTGCTTTGATGATTCTTTGTTGATTGAAAATGTCATTTTCCTTCCTTCCATTTTGAACAACCTATGTTTTGTTTTTCATGCCATATTTGCTCCATGTTTCATGATTGATACATGATAAAATGTTCATCCAAGCATGCTTTGACCATGACCATGTATTTGAATACATTTTACCATGTTTTCTTTAGTGACATAAGGTCATATAGTGCTATTTTGATGATTATTTGATATAAGATGTTTATGGCATGATTTAAGTTCGTTACATGCCTTTTTAAATATCTCTTTGACACTATTTGTTGCTTGCAAAATATAGTTTTTTAGAACCTCCAAGTTAAGTCCATATTAACTTAAATAAATAGAGATCGATATGGATTTAATGTTTTCTATCAAATTAGAAATTCAATTTTAGGGAAAAATAAGCTCTCTATGTTTGGATTCATGGCCTCAATAGATAAAATAACTTTTGTTTTCAAGCCCAATAAAATCCAAGAAATGGTTTCTAGGTGTTTGATTAAAAGTCTTGATTATAAGCCTTGTTGTTAATTGAATGGCATAGATAATAGGCTATTCATCAACCTACTCTTTAGGATTTGAACAGGCATGTTACTCCATTACCATGGATCCCAAAATGCTAGACATTCGCATGTTTGGGACATTAAAATGTGACTAGGATAGCCAAATCTAAAAAATTTCCCTATTTTAGCATTGATAGCACTGAGACTTCAACTTGAAAAATTATTTTCAAACCTTAAATAATTTTTATGAAATTTCTTGGTATATTTCCCTTAAATGGAATTGAATTAACTTTCCAACAGTATCTCATTTTCCCTTGGACATGCTTGGATGAGGGAATTATGATTTTTGGATCTTTGCTATCTAAAACCCTCAATTAGCAATTAACATTTGGTTAGGCCATTTCAACCTATGAGATGATTTTTTTGAATTTTTCAATATTTTTCCTAAAATTTATGTGAAATTTACTTTTGAAAAGGTATTGTTTGCAATTTAATGATTCCAAATGAGTCTGAGATGATTTTTCAAAGTTCGTAAAGCCTTTCCTCTGAATATGCTGTCACTGCTGAACCAAACCTGAGTTTAAAAGTTATTTCCTCTTAGGCTATTTCCTTGGATTTTTGGAATTTTTTTATATTAATCCTTGTTGAGTTACTTTTCTAATAGTACCTTGTTTGCTACCTAGGACTCTCGAATAAGCTTAAAATAAATTTAAGAAGGTGGACAGCATGATGCCATCCCTTGTTTTTAGTAATAGAATTAATTGATATCCTCAAATTTCCCTTGTAAGGATTTTGATGCCTCAAGACGAACATGATTAGTTACTTGATGGAGTCATTGCATAATATGGATCCTATAAGGCTTAGACCTAGGCCAAACATCATCGAAAATTAATTTTATCTTTCATTTAAATTATGGGTTTTATATTTTCAAGTCCTTTTTAAAAAAAAAACCTAAAAATATTTTTTTTAAATTACCAAATTTTTCATCTATATGGACTCTCTAACCCTATTTTTTAAAACTTCCCTTAAAAACTTAAATTTTCTTTCTCCGAGGTCATTTTGAGCTTTCAACCAAATTCATGGTTTTCATGCCTTATGCGACCAACAATTCCAAGTGCATCTCAAAATTGTTATTTTGGTTATTTCTTAATAAACAAGGACAATTATGAGATACATCTCGACCGTCCTTTTTTCCTTTGCTTTGTATGTTTTGTTTTTTTTTTTTTTCAAAACCATGATTTTCATGCTTTATCTGACCAACAAGTCTAAACGTATCTCAGAAGTGTTATTTTGGTTTTTTTCAATAACAAAGGACAATTACAAGATACATGCTGACCATCCCTCTTTCCTTTGCTCTATGTGTTTTATTTTTTGTAGTATTTATTATATTTTTGCATGCTTATTAACATATTTCACTTCTTGGTGATAACTTTGCATTCATGTTTTAAAAAATTAAATTTCCAAAAATTTGAGGCAATGTTCTATGTTTACATCCCTTCAGTGCTTAACATAGAATATGTTTTTCAAATTAATCTATAAATTATTTTATCAAAATGCCCTGGGCTACATAGAGAGGTACAAATTTATTATAAAAACTTAGACTTAATATGTTTAAAATTGCACATAAGAACAGGATTACTTAATAACTATATATAAAAACCAAGATAACTTGTGGCTAGATGGTACTGATTTAGGGCATCGTGGGGTGCAAATCCTACCCTATGCATAATTGACTCCCAAACCCTTTTAAATTAACTTTAATGTATGCAGATTATAGACACCCTATTTTTTCTAGCCAACATCTAAGGTATCAAAGGTCTTTATTCGAGGCATCATTGAGGTCATTTGGACAATCACAGATTAGTGACCCATCATTCCTAGAAAAAAATGAGGTGTTTGGAGAGCCAAAGGAGTGTAAAATTCACATTTTCACACGTATGTATCCATCCATGACCCTTAGATATTGATATAAGGTCTCAACATTATTAAAACCTAAAAGCCCACTAATTGTATAAATATAGGAGGCCATGTATTGCTACATTTGCATTTGTATCGATACGAGTTATCTCATAGCTAAAATCATGATTTTGGGGCAAACTGTATCGATATATAAGTGAACATATTGATACAGGCTTGAATGTATCACTACAATCTCCAATGTATCAATACTTTTGGGCAAAATCTTCTCTATGTATTGATACAAATTCTATTATGCCGATGCACACTCCAGTTTTGGTCTAGTTTGAAGCATTTTCACCACTTGCACCATTACATTGAAACTCAAATTTGGTCACAATTTTGGTTTTAAAAATCATCCAATCTCAGATAGAACTTCCTTAAATCATGTGGATTTCATTCTTGGGTTTTAAACATTAGGTTGTGACATTTTTGAATGGTCTATTAAGCATGAAATAGGACATTTCCTGTTATAATTTGATTGATGAAGGGTAAAGGTGAAATTATCATATGATTACCTATGTTCTATGGCTTTCTTTGGCTGTAAGAATAATACAACAGCTAATAAAATTTTGAAAGCTTAGCCTTTAGTACAATGACTCATAAAGTCGTACACCATAAATGTCCTAAATACCACCTTTGCTAGGTTTTTTATGGCTGGCATCGATCTCGACATAAAATGTGATTTTCTTACACAACCAAGTATATTCTTTACACTTTTACATTAGCTTCCCAAACACTTCACCCAGAACAAAGTATTATTCCCATAGCTCCCTCTTTACCCTTCCATTTCACTTCCATTATCTCTTAAAAACCCCTTGCATTGTTAGCATAGCCCTTAAGCTCATTCTTGGCCAACTTTTCTCACTAATAAATAGCAAAAGAAGGGAAGAAAGTGAGCTATAAGTGTAGAGACTTTTTTGCTCAACGTTCGTGATAAGGTTTTCAAGTTTTTGGGTATATTTCCTACTTTTTCTCCACTCATTTGCTTTTTCTTTTTTATTTTTACATTATCTCATTTATGAAAACCATGACCTTATCTTAGGATATTCATGCATTTTATGGCCTTAGTTATGGTAGACTTAGAATTTTTTATGCTTTGTTAACCCTTTAACCATGTTTCACTATGCTTATTGCTTAATTTATCTTGAAATCATGTTTCAATGCTGTTTTTAAATTTTTGGCTAGCTTTTTGTTGTTTAAATATGTTCATATCATCTCCCATGTCATGATTCTTGATGTTATTCATGAAGCTAATGTCGCCATGATATTCTTATTCAGTTCTTTGCATTTTTGTCATATTTTCATGTCTAAATGTCCTCGTTGCTTGTTTAAACATTTTTTCTATGTTTATTGCCATGAATGTCATATTTAGTTCATCATATGCTTGTCAAAATATTTGTTTGATGCTTGTGAAAATCTATTTTTCATAAACCCCTCAATTTAGGTCCATATTCATTTCAATAAATGAGGATTAATATGAATCTAATGTTTTCCATCAATTGATCCTCTAATTTTAGGGAAAATCAAGCTTTGTATGTTTGGATTCAAGGTAAATAAGGCTAAATATTCTAAGTTTTTAAAAAAAATGTCTTTTTCCATTTGTCCAAGTTGTTTTTGCCTTAATATTATTGTCTAGTGTCCCTTGTTAGTGACACGGTTAATGGGTTGTTCCATCGTCCTATGCTACTTTCAGATTATGCAAATAAGCTTGTGAAGCTATTACCATTGACCTTCCCTTTGTTATGGTCATTCACCTAAGTCTAGTTATAAGAAACCCAAAAACTAAAAAATCCCCATGTTTTAGCATTGGCAGCACTGTAACGATGAATTGAAGAATCATTTTTGAACCCTAAAAAATTTGCATGATTTTTTTGATATTTTTCCATTAAAATGCATTGAATTATCTTTCCAAAGGTATCTTTTTTGCCCTTAGATCATTTAGATGAGGGAGTTATCATTTTTTAAACCAACACTATTTGGAACCTCTAAAATCAACAATTTGCATTCAATTTAGGCCACTTCAGCCTAGTAGGTGATTTTCTTGGATTTTTAAAATACTTTTCCCAAGAATTTCATGAAATTCCTTTTCTATAAAGGTATCCTTTGTGATTTATCGATTCCAAATGAGTCCAGAATGATTTTTCAAAAGCTTTGCACCATTTCCTCTGCATATTCTGCTAGCATTGAACCAATCCCAATTTCAAAAGTTATTTCCACTTACATAGCGATTTTCTAGGATTTTATGTTAATCCTCATTAAGTTATCTTTCGAACAGTATTTCACCCAACCCTTATCACCTTTAGATTAGCTTGGAATAACATCAGAAAGATGGCTAATGGGATGTTGTCCCTTACTTTCAGCATATATCAAAATTAATTAATTCTTCAAAATTCCTCTCTGAGGTGTTTGAATGCCTCTAGGTTGGTCCAAAAAACCTTCATTGAGTCTAAAAACTTGTAACAATTCCCCTCAAAGCTTGAATACAAGCTTGATTTTCATGCCTTAATCAGCCAATGGGTCCAAATGCATCTTAAAAATTGTTAACTTGGCTATTTCTAGATAACTGACAATAATTACAAGATACACTCCGATCATCATTTTTTTTCCTTTTTGGTCTGATTTATTTTATGCAATATTATCTCATTTTTGTCTTACTAAGAAATTTCATTTTGCGGTGTTCATTTTGCATTTATATTTTAAAACTATTTTCAAAAAAATCAAAAAGGCAATTTTCATGTTAGCATCCCTCTATTGCTTAACACGAAGTATCCGATTTTTAACATTAAATCTAAAGATCACTTTTTTCAAAAGTCTCTATGTTCCCACCTCTTTGGGATGCATATGGGATTACAATTTTTGTTAAAACCTAGATTTATCATTTTACACAAATTCATGCACAATAGGGGATTATATTGAAATAATGACATAGCTAGATGGTATCGATTTCGGGCATCATAGGGGTGCTAATCCATCCCTAAGCATAACCAACTCTCGAACGCAATGTTAAAGCTTTGGACCATGCAAACCATGGAATCGATGTTTTAAGTTTTGTAACTCAAACTATCAGTTTCAATAGGCATCTGATTACGTGTAGCCTAAATGATCGATTTTGAATCCAAGCTTTGGCTATTTCATGGTGGCCACCCGAGACTAGTAGGATAAGCGATTCATCCGACGGTCCCCTCCATATGATCAAGAACAAAAAATTCATACGTCACTCTCCCATTATGTCAAAAAGGAAGAGTTTTGGTCGAGAAGACACTTTTTCATTGAGAAAATATTTTTAAGTAGTTTTTATACTTCTTTCACAGAAGAAGAGGCATGTTGTCAAGAATAGGTTTTCCTTCATGTTAATGACATGGGCGACACTCATGCAAACACTTATTGGATGAAGCCCTTGAAACACAATGGCCTTGTAAAGACAATAATGAGTTACGATAATAGGATCTGTGTGCATCAAAGCCATGTTTTTAGAAATATTCCTAATCATCATATTGTCAAGATAAGGCATTGAAAATGCACAAAGTCTAGGATATGCTAAGCCTCCATGCATTGGATGCATGTAAGTCTTTGATCTCATAGAAGTTAAAGTATGTGAGATATTTAGGGATAGCATATAGGTGCTTGTTTTATAGAAAGAAGTTCAATGAACATGGCTTGAATAAGAATTCCATTTGGTATAAGTCACTCCAGTGTCTATGGAAGATGTTCTCATTTGTCAGTTGTGTATATTAGTCCAAGACTTATGATACCTAGTTATCTTTTATATGGAGTATCATACTAAGAGATCCTCACAAATGGGTCCACAATGGATGGATACCAAAATAAGGGTGGTTTTGGGTATCATATAAAACATACTAATGATGAATGAATGATCCAGAAAGGATTCACCACTCTAAAGGACATTAGAGATGTATCTCGAATGATCTTAACTATGGTTAATTTGATTAAAGTCTCTAGCTAGAGCATAACGAATTATGAGGAATAGTTCCTAAGAGATTCATGATTATTAACCATGAATTGCAAGAACTAATATGGATAGAGGTTTGAGTTGACACTGCACCCTGCTTGTCCTTGATCTAGGATACCTAATGGAAAAACCATAATACACTGATCGGCTAGTCATGCTTAATTTTATTAACAATTAGGTGGTCATGATGGGTTACTAGATTCTACTCTTGATTTATAAACGTGATTAATAAGAATATTTATGTTCATTTCCAACATGTTGGGAACCTAATAAGTCACACACATAAGACCGGATTATTGAATTAAATCTGTAATCAATTAAGTTAGACTTAATTGAATAAAAGATAAATTGAAGAGTACTTGATTGACTAAGTTCAATTAAGATTGATTTAGGACATAAATTTGATTTGTGAAATCTAATTAGAGATTTCTTAATAAGGCAAGAATGATAAGAAAGTTTTATAAAGAAAATGTTTAAATGTAGACATGGTTTTAACGAAAATATTAAAAAAGCCATATATTTGTATTTAGAAATTAAATAATCAAATAATTATTTAATTAATTATTTACTATTATTCATATAAAGTAAAATTATTTTACCTGGGTTAGAAATTTAATTATGGATTAAATTATCAAATGTGTGAATTAGTGGTTTGGGCTAAAAACCCTAAATTAGCAAGACAAAGGAATTTAGTTGTGAACTACTCTAAGTTGGGCTTGCCAATGGCCTGACACATGGTGTAGCCATCCTTAGCGTGCTTATTTGGCTACATGTTATTGTTTAGGACCAGACTTAGACAAGCTAATTAAAAATAGTTTTAATTAGGCTTTAAGTAACCTTAAAAGTGATGCCACTTATAGGACCATTTCTAATTGGTCATGTTCACTCATTAAACATCTAAATCTTGTCTAAGAGGCTTAACAATATAATATTGTCTTTTTTGGAGCAACTTGGCTATCAAATAACCTTAGGAAAAAGTCTTTAAGCCTAGTAAATTGTGCCAATCCCTACTTTCTTAAGGCGTAGTTTATGTTGATTCATATTCTAGATGGTCAAGAATCATTCTATATTGTGATTAAGGTAGAAAATCAGTCTTCTATCATAGTGGAATTGACCAAAATAAAACATTATGATTTTTGGATTCATTTTTTTAAATCTGTGCAAAATAGCCATATCCTTAAGGAGAGGTTTTCTTCCTCTTCTTTGCATCAAAGGTTGGAAATCCTTCCCAAATCTTCTCATGTCTGAACTTGTTAGAGAATTATCTTTTAGTCATAGCTTTAGAAGCCATCGAGCTAACATCGAAGAACCATCGAGCTATGTAAGGTTTTAACTACTATCTGTATAGATCATTGTTAGACATAAGGCAATTAAATTGCTCGTGATTTCAGATTACCTCTTAAGGAGCTTGCTAATTTAGATTGGGGACTCTTTTAGTTCTATAAAACTTAAGATTATGACATCTTCGAGTTAGGTAACTCTAATAAGATGATTAGTTAAATTCAATTATGTGAAACCCTGCCTAATAGATTTAATTCCATTATATTTACCATATGTGAAACCCTACCTAATTGATCCCTAGGGAAGTTTTGCTCTACTTTGTTTTTCATTGCTTATATACGTTAAATTTGTTAGTGTATACCCTTGAACCAATCGGATTGGAACATGAGATACATGGTCAAATAACATTATACATGTTACATAGCTTAATGTAGCATAGATTTTCCTTTATGTTAGTGGCATGATGAAGACTCAGATAGAGCCCATGGAACTATAAAAGGCCTTACAAAGAAATTGCAATGAGTTGCAATTATAAGATTTTTTTTTGCATCAAAGCCTAGTTCCTTAAAAATATTCTTAATCATCATATTATCAAGATGAGCATTGATAATGCTCAAAGACCAACTTATATTATGCTTTTTTACTTAGGAAGTAAGTAACCGATCTCATAGGTTGAATTATATGAGATAATTAGGATGCATGGGGTGCTTATGGAAACAAGTTCATTGAACTCGGCCCGAATCAGAACCCCACTTGGTATAAGTCATCAAGTATCTATGAAATATCTTCTCATGTTTTAGTCATGTATATTATTCTTTAGACTTGTGATACTAGGTCATCTTGTATGGTAATTATCATACATACAGATCATCATGAATAAGTCCACAATGGATAAATGCCAAAATAAGGATGGTTTTGGGTATGATATGAAACATACTAAGGATGAATAAGTGATTTAGAGAAGATTCACCACTCTGAGTGACATTAGAGACATATCTTGAATGTTCTTGACTATGGATAATTGGATTAAAGTTCTAGCCAAAACATAATAGTTTGTGAGGAATAGTTCCTTTTAGATCCATAATCATTAACCATGAGTTGCCAAAACTAATATAGATAAAGGTTTAGGAAGACACTGCACCATGTTCATTCTCAATCTAAGATATCTGGTGAAAGGATTGTAGTACACTAATAGGTTGGCTATAGAAAGGTTTTTATAAGGTCACACTAAAATTTTAACATTTAGGTGGTCAGGATGGGTTATTAGATCCTACTCTTAATCTATGAACTCGATTAATAAGATTATTTGTGTTCATTGCCAACATGTTGGGAGAGTAATGGGTTACACACAATAAGGTGAGCCTATTGAATTAAATCCATGATTTATTTAAGTATAACTTAAATAAATAAAAGGTAAAATATGGTGAAAGACTTTCACTTGGTTTGAAAGTTTTAATTAGGTTAAAACTCTTCCATCATAAGTCCAACTAGGACTAGGATTAAGCTAGTATATAAAGACTTTTTGTGATAGAAAATTCTAAGGGTTCTTTTTGCCTAATTATGAGAGAAAATATTTGTAAGGATTACAAAATATTTTTTAGGTTATTTTGTCCTTGACGCTATCCCTATTCTTGTTCTTGTTTTGCATATCTTCTTTCCAAAATTGTCTTGGTTCTTGATTAGTAAAAACAAGAAAGATTGTCTCTTGGTTGAGGGTAGATAACCCTCCTAACTAGCATTAGAGAACCACTGGCCTTAAAATGGTTTCAGTAACTACCTATGTGGACAAACATTGGTCTTAATAAACTCTTCAAAAAGCCATGCCCTAATCTTTAAGATTATTTAGATTAATTTTATTTTAGATTTTGACATCTAAAATTTAAGGTAACATTCTAAGACATGGATGTTTAAATCTTGATGAAATACTTTTAATGTTTACTAAATGTAAGTCTCTTTAAAGATCTACAGGAAATTCTAGCTATTTCTCTATTTACTACTTTTGTTGCTCAATTTTTATGTTTTGTTGATTTTTGAAATCCAATATATGCATGAGGCCAGACTGTATGGGATGCAAGATCTCTTTAAAAAAATTATGATTTTTAAATTCTATTCTTACATCAGGTTGAATTTATTAGGAATTCCTGATTCATGCACAAAGAACTCAAAATCATCATCCCAACTTGTCACCTCTAAATCTTTGACTAAATACCTTACATTAAGTTTTCCTAACACCCTGCTTAGCCTACCTACCCCTTCTAAGCCCCCACTTATCGTGCCCCTCTTACCCACCTTATGTTGTTTCCATAAAACCTTTTCAAGCCCTTCCAAAACTAATTCTTTTTCTTCCAAACCACTCTAGATCTTTCTCACCCATATCATTATCCGCTTCCCTTCATCCATCCATTTGTTACACCTTTGAAACCTAACCCATCACCAAGTGTTTTACAAAAGTCTTTTTATATTATTTCAACACTTTTCAAATGCCTCATCGAACAAAACAAACCATCTAACACACCCATCCTTCAATTTCTTCTGCTAGCCAACCTTACAACCAACCCCTCAACAAATTTTCTAACCAACCTTAATCCTTTTTTGACTCATGTATTTAAAACGCTCATGCTCATGGTTGCTTTAATAACATCTATTTTCCTCTAAAGCTTTTATGATTTTGGATAGACCAAATTATTCTTCCTCAACTGTTTGGTTCACAAAAACCTCATTCATTCATCTTTTTAGTAATTCATCTTTTCTCTATGATGCTAGTGGTCATTATGTCATCGATCCTTGATCTTACCTTTTTAGTTAAAAATTTATTGTCAATCAAGCATCTATTGATGTCGTGTTTAATTTTTTAGATAAAGGCCTAACCAAAAAAGGTATGGCACCAACCAACTTGCACACTCTTGGACACAAGGCCACTTTACTTTTTCTCTATGATTGGTTATTACATATCATCATCTACTACGTCATTTGTCTTTGCGACACCAAACACACCATGCTTAGCTTCATCAGTTATTAGTGGCTTTATATGATCCAGATCAATTATTGTCTCAATATCGCCTACTTTATTTTTATTGATCTTATCAATGATATCTGAGGTTCTCAAAGCCTCCTCCATGGCATGCCTTTGAGTTACTATTTTGTTGCTCAAGGCTTCTACCTCTTTTGTGACCTTGAATTTGATCACTCAACATTGATATCTTAGATGAAAAACCATAAATAGGATTGGTTATAACATTTAGGATTGCAATTAGGTTCCCAAGATATGAAAATAACCTTCACCACCATTTACATAACCGGATGTGCAGTGCCTGATGATGATCCTATGCATGTCACTAATCCTGAGTACCTCGAATGACTATGATGCCAATGACATAAAGCATGATCAGCTTATTCCTCCATCAGACACTGACAACTCATTATCTACACCCATGGATATGTGTACCATATATGATTCCATCATAGGTTGTTTTGATGCACTGGATCAACGTCTCAATTTTTGGGATTAATAATTTACCTATATTGGTACTCGACTTATCACTATCTAGCATCACTAATAAGAGTTGAATAAGGCATTTCATTATCTTTTTAGATTTCCTTATGTAGCTTCACCTATTTCTCCACTCACTGATGATACAGCGGTTGATGATACTTAGTTATACTAGGCTATTTTTTATTTTTTCCATTATTAAAATTTTGTTTACATTTATTTTAGTTGCATGAACTATTTTGGTTGGAATTTAAATTTTTCCTTTACTAATTTAATTACATTTTAGCTAT
Source organism: Adansonia grandidieri (assembly GCA_038382065.1). Taxonomy (NCBI): domain Eukaryota; kingdom Viridiplantae; phylum Streptophyta; class Magnoliopsida; order Malvales; family Malvaceae; genus Adansonia; species Adansonia grandidieri. Next base: position 8,030 of record JBBYHK010358322.1, on the reverse strand, counting down.
ATATCAAATTAATATTTCCTTAAATCATCATACAACCTAACCATAGCGCACAATAGGCTTTTTGACGAAGGTTAAATAAATATTATATGAATACAAATTAATTAATTAATTAATTAATTA
>JBBYHK010357995.1:0-17811 GCA_038382065.1 Adansonia grandidieri | reverse complement strand
CTTGAGAAAATGAGAAGGCTGTATCTTCATTTTTATTTTGCTTTTGCTTTTATTATGATTTATTATTATACACATGGTTGGATGTTATTATGAACCTATGTTCTTCTGATAAAAGTTTTTAAAACATTATTTAAAGGTCTTTTTTTTTAACTAATATGCGTGTTTTCAAATAAGATTTTAGTGTTCACGGTTTAGTGTTTTTAGACAAAATATAAGTAGCAGTAGTTAATGTAATTCCATTTGAATGGAGGATCTAAAGGGAAGAAGTTAATGGTCAGCAAATTAAATATGCTCCGAAACTGAATCATTAATGATGCAAAACTTGCTAAGGGGATGTTTTAGCACATGTTAGAATTTAAGTGGGTTTTTGAGTCATAATATTTGTGTAAAGTTTTGGTATTTGTATAAGGAAGTTGGACAACCAACCCCAGAAGGCCTGAAACAAGAGGAAATTTTCGAGTGAGTGGACAGTGAGACAGAGAATAAAAGTCTAGGATTGTGGGTTTTGGGCATTTGGCTAAAGGATTGTGGCACAAATATGTGGCCCAAAACTCACCAGAGTGAATCTAATCATCTTTCTTGAGCGGAATTACCTTCAAGGGGTTTTATGCTCCTTAGTTCCTCCCTTTGTCAGTGAAGTCAGCTCATTACCGAAAGAAATTTGAATCGTCTTTCTTCATCCAAATTAATAGTATAACTATACTGAGTTAAACGGTGGTCTATCTAATCTATTGGGTTAGGAACGTGGCACAAACTGTTTTAAGTTGCGCAATATGCATGCCGAGTTAATTTGCATAAATAATAATAATAATAATTTGTTAAAAGGCTTTAAAGATCTGCATTCTGTCATCAGATCAGAGATGGAAACTAAACAGTAATAGGTAATTACAAAGCCAAGCCCATACCCACTACTCAAATACCCAATACCCAAGAATATCTTCGTTTCTCCTTTTCCTCGTTCCCCTGCCTCTGGATTTCTCTCTTCCCAACCCCTCCATCTCTCTCTCTCTCTCTTAGAAAAAAAAAAAACACCGAGCAAGTACCAATCCCGGGCGCATGAATGATACGAGGTATTCAATCTAAATTCAATCCCTTTTATTTCACTTTCTTTTTCTTAATTTCTTTCTATCTAAGCTTCTTTTCTATCTTCGCTTTATCCTTTCACCCTTTCCTTTGCTTGCATTGCTATAATGTAATTCTCTCTTTCCCTTTCATCAATCCACCACTTTCTTTTTATTTTATTTTATTTTATTTTTACATTTCTTCATCTCTCTCCTGTCGGATGATACCACCATCTATTCCAACAAAATCTCACCTGCCTATTCATTTTCATTGCATCGTCATCATCATAATCATCATCGTCATCGTCATCATCATCATTTTTTTTCTTCACTTTCTTTCCTTTCTTTTCTTTTGTTTTTGCCCTATCTTCTGATACAACATAATCTGTATGTATGCAGGGTTTTCAAATTTTCATTCTTTATGTCTTTTATAACAAATGAAACATCTTTCACTTCCCGATTTATCTATTCAAACCGATTCAATATATGTTACTTCTCAAATCCCATACTTTTTTTTCCTGCGATTTATGATTATATCTATTCCTTTGCCTTACTGTTCTCATTTTGTTCCGGGTTTAGCTTAGCATTTAACACTATGGTTATTGATGATGTTTTAGAGTGGACGTGATTGGAGCGGAGCGGTTGGGTTATCATCCATGTAGATAATTGCTCCTGCTTTGGTGTTTTCTGAATTTCATAAATTGGAAAAGAATATTGATGGAGGCCAACATTTGCGACATCAATCATTTGGATGCAGACGTCCTTCTGCCGCCTCGGAAGCGCCTGCTTGCAGGATTTAAGAAACAGGCTTCAAATGCCAATGCTGCTTTAGATCAGCCTACACTCGCTTCTTCCTCTTCATCTCCTCCTTCACCCTCAACCTCGCCTTCGACTTCTACAAGCGATGTTAATACCCATCTTAATAATTTATTATTGGGTTCCCATTTCAATAACCCAAATCTTTCTCCTGAGGAGATTTTGGAGGCCTCGAGAGCAGCAGCTATTGCTGCTTCTAAGGCTGCAGAGACTGCCAGAGCCGCTGCAGAGGAGAAGGCTGCAATTGCAGCTAAAGCTGTCGCTGCTGCTAAGAGTGCTTTGGGTACGGTGGCAAGATTTTCTGAAGATACAGTTGGAAAGGCTAGATACCTCAAAAAGAACAAACTCAAGAAGCACGTCCCAGTTCAACTTTTATACAAAAAACACCAACCAATTGAGAATTTTAGGACAGATGAAGAGTTAGCGCGTAGATTGCACCAAGCAATCAACAAATCTCCAAGAATCTCCAAGAATTCACCAACTTCTGAATGCAGAGGTCATAAAAATAAAAGGCCCAAGAGCTTGCCAACTCTTGAGAAAACAAAGGTTTCTAATGGGGTTGTAGTATTGGGAGGTAGCCAATCTTCTACATGCAACGGAGGTACTATAGCAGGCGAAATTGAATCTGAGGACTCCATTGAGGAGTCAGTTAAAGCAGAGGAAAGGGAGCCAAATACGAAAAATCTGGGCAATCAGAGTTGGGTAATGGTGAAGCAGAATCAAGTCATGCAAAGGAAAAAGCTTGTGAAGATGCGTGTTCTCTCAGCAGAAAGAGGGGAAGAGTGAAGCTAAGGAAGTTGCCCTTAAGCATTTGTTCCTTCAAGGATCTGTGAATCCTAAGGAAGAGATGACTACTAAGAGCTCACATTGACAGAAAAGAACATGGGTAATCCGACTGCTGCTGTTAAGCCCTTGTTTTCCCTGGAGCCCTCTGCTGATGGTGTTATTTTGATTTAAGGTACACCAGTGTGGAAATGCCAGGATTTCTAGGCCCTGGAATGTATCAAATAAAATGAAGTCATGCAATTATACTGTTCAAATCCTGTTCTTGTAATAGGTGGTTTCAATGATGATAGATTAGTAGCTGAGGTAGGATTCGTGATTCTCTTTTTATAGGAATGACTTTGCTCCATTTATCTTTTAGCTCATCTCTGGTTTTGTAATGAAGTTGAATTGACTTGTATATTTGAATAATCAATTGCTTGCCTCTACGCTCTAGTGCTTGCTGCATAAAATGACAGCAATATTTGAAGTTGAGATAAAGAGGAATGCAATAAATTTACTCGGTTCCTTTGTGGTTATCATTATTATTATTGTTATTATTTTTGCATATTCATCCTGCTTTCTGGGATGATGCTAGATGAACTAAAATTTTAAAGCCTTTGGTGTTGTTTTGTCAGCAGTTTATTCATTGTTTATTTCGCCTTTATATGTGTGTGTGTGTGTGTGTGTGTGTGTGTGTATATATATATATGTATATATTTTATGGATGTACTATTGATGGATACAGAAAAAAATTCATAATCTAACTGAGTTCGTCTAAGGATATCTGCGAAGTTAATGTCCTAAAAAATAATATACCCCACGGCAATCGATCATCTAACAATGTTGTTTCGTTTACCAATAACGGTTGTTCATTCTCATCAACTAAGGATTTGGCTTTTTCTTTACTAACTGGCTGTAATTTGATGAATTGAGAAATATTTCCGTGGAGTTCATCGTGGACGTGCTGGCAGATGGCGAACTGTAGCAGTTTGGTGCCTCACTTTGTGATTGGTTTGTTTTCAGAGAAAGAAGTGGTTTGTTTTTAATAGCTGCATGCATGCTAATACTACTCTTTTTCAGGCCATGCTCTGATTGTGAAATGTTTTTGAGCTTTGACAAAATTGCACGAGGATATGTGCCTAAAAGCCTTCCCTATAGCTATAGGTAAAGAAAGAGGAGCCCGTCAATTAGCTGTGAAGTCTCTTAATTGTTGAATAAACTCCATGATTCAAGCGAGTTTGCATTGGAAGAGCCTTCGGCCCGTCTTCATACTCTTCCATTCCAAGACGAGACGAGACAAGAGCAGATGAACCTTGTTAAATCAAAGCTTAACCGCTGCCAAGCTAAATTCTAAATTTTCTTGGGTTTTCGTATAGTCATCTGAGCCACATGCTTCCAAGTTGTAGCTGGAGCAAGTGGGTTGATCTGTAATGTCACATTCGCATTGTATTGTGTAGGAATTATTTTGATATATCTACTTGGGTTGCTGGTTTGTCACTAATCAGCAAAGAAAGAAAGAAAGAAAAAATAATAATAATATAAACAAAAGATAAGGAAACTTTTAATATTTATTTGTGATAGCCTATATAGGGTTGCCCTGTTTCTTAGCAGGAAACAGTTGTCCTGTTCTGTTGTTGGATCTTCTTAACAGCAAATCTGGAACCCAAGAAAGTAGGAACACATGATATGGGAAAAATCTTAAATTTTTTTTAACTCGGAGCCGCCACAATTGAAGGCAGATAGTAATGGATGTAGGACAAATTGTTAAAGCAGAAGGCAGGCAAGTATTCGTTTCTTGGTTTTCCGTCAATTCAATTGTTGATGTGTGTTTCAATGGCTGGCAAGGGATGGGACCAGTTCCACCTATCACTTCACCAAATCAAATGCGTAAAGGAAGACAATCGCCTAAACCAAGCAAAATGCATCCTGAAATAAAAACCTTTTTTAAAGTATCAAGGAAAGCAAGAGCATAAAGTTACAGATCAAAAAGGCTGTCTCAGCACAGATCTACTCAGGGTCCAGGAAGAGGATATCTTTTACCATTCATGCATTGCATTGCATTGCTTTGCTCCTCTCTTCTCTCCTGTATTTGTCGTGCCAGTATATGCTCTTTTCTTTCTTGAGCTCCTTGGTATTCAGGCCCCACCGCTTCTCCAAGGATCGGTGCGGTGCAGCCGTTCAGAAGAAGAGTATAAGGGTAACTCTCAGTCTCAAAACAGTTCTAAAACGTTACTTCAATGACTAGGAACTCAAATCGCTACACTACTGTGTGCATGACTATGGCTAAATAGAAATCAATTTTTACTAGATCCACCACAGTTCACCCTTGAATTCCCGCTATGTTATTAGTTGCAGCCGCAGCCTCCATCCGTAGATACACTGTACTACCATAGTCCAGCCTCCTAGAGAAAATATTATTATTCAGACCTTGCCGGTGAGCTATCAAATACAAACAGCGGGGGCTAAACGAATGGAAGGTGCAGCACGTACCCGCAGTTGTTGGTCTGTTGGACAGCTAAACTCCAAAAGAGATGTCGAGAATCAGTCACAAGCTTAACAGGCAACAAAAGTTGAGTTTTTAAGTAGGTAGCCAGCCACTGGCCCCATAATATGTTAGAAATAGTATTCTTCTCTCCTGTAAGCTGAGGTTGAGACCACTGTTTTAGGGCACATTTGAATAAATGGTCAGATTAAAAAAATTGATGAAAGTAAAATTAATTCTTATAGCAACGTGATTGAATATTATAACGGTAAGATTAAAATTAATAATGGATATATGTTTAGATTTAATTGCAGCTGTGACGGTGAGATGAATTATAATGAAAAAATAAAATGATCATTAAATATATTTAATTAAAATATGTATATTTATAATCATTATATGTTTACACAAATTAAAACTTAACAAAATAATATTTAATTATTTATTATATTTTATGAATTTTTATAATATTTTAAAATTTTAAAATATTAGCATATTATTCTATATTTAAAATATCATATATTTAATCATAATTTACTTACATAAATATTTTATTTTCATGTTTATCTTTATTTATAACTATTTATTTTTATATATTATTAATTATATATATAATTGTTTTATATAATTAATTATTATTATTATTATTAATAAATAAAAAAAGGGGTTAAAAAGCTTCCTTCCTCCACTAGAACCTCCTAAGGTCCAGTAGGATTTGATGCTATGGCACGGTCGAAATGCTTCCATTGCCCCATATTTTGTCATCCAAACAGATAACATCTCACCAGTTACACGCCTTACGAGACTAAATGCATCAAATCGAAACTTGGGCCAAATCCAAATGAGATCTTGGTCTCTTGAATGATATTGGTAGCAAGTAATGTTTGACCCCAAACTCGAACCGCGAGGTAGCTAAAAGCACAAATCATTCATGCAGGTTGATCTTCAACACGGTAAAAGATTCAACACTTTGCAAGAGAATCATAATTGATCAAGACATTCAACAGAATAGCGAGGAGAATTACTTAAACTATGGTGTTACTGTCAATCATAATATGTGACGTTAATTAAAGAATGTGAAGAAACACATTGTGTAACACAAGTGGCACTAGTTACACTCCCCTGAGCCCATGTCATTTCCTCACAATAGTTATTACTTTACATTTAGTTAATCCTTAAATCAAAAAATAAGTTTTATTAAAAAATGTCACAAACCCCAAAAAAAAAAAACAAAAAACAAAAAAAAACACAATCGATACTCGTACAGGTGGAGGGAGGGACATGAAAATGATGCAGCTGTGCCGACATCTTTAATCCCTTCTTCACTTGCCCACTTTAAATCTTAAGTTTGCTGATTCCGACATCAACGTTAGATTGACCATGCATCTCAGTCTGATCTGAGCTCCTGAGATTGAGCCATGGGTGTTGCAGACACTGCTGGGCAGTTGGTCGCTTCTCTGGTGAAAAATCGAGAAGAGGACAAAGAAACTCTGCAAACTCACGAGCATCACTCTCAGAGAATTTGAATTTATCCACCAACATTCGGTCAAGCGGCCAGAACTTCAGCCTCCGAATCCTCTTCAGATCCCCATGCCTGTCAAAAAAATCCTTTGATCGAGCTCCTCCAATGGCAATCTGCTCACAGAAGCATAAAAAGAAATGCGTATCAGAATAACTTTATAAATAGGAGAGGACATTAATAGAGAAATAATTTCACCTTTCGAGGCATCTTTCCAAGAAGTTCCATCATAAGAGCAAGGTGATCCTGAAAACAACCCAATGAAAAATGTTATTCCTATTGGTCCTTTTACCTTTTTATTTATGAGGTCATGGTCATTAGTATAACAACCTATAAATATAAGAAAACCAAAACAAAAAAAAGGTTGGCATACTCATAATAAATGCTAATCAAAGACAATAATTGAATCTATCTGACCATGAAGAGCAGCCATTCCTAGAACCATAAGACACCTCATATACATGTAGATGATATATATATATATATATATATATATAATTGATTTGATTTGATTTGCCTAATATAAAATAACAGGATTATTATGATGCAGGTCTGTGTGGGTGTGTTCTATTCAGCACAACCCTCTTTATTGCCTTTTCCGGTTGTGACAACCAGAAGGGAAAAAAAAAAAAAAAGGCAATTCACACCATACCGGCCGGATCAAAGAGGAAGGAGGATAAAAACTCTACCCTCATAGCTGCAAAGCATGTAGAATATCTAAATAAAATAGGTGAAGAATTAAAAATGATCCTGACCAGGCATCATCTCAGTAATAATAATAAAATGTCAAGAATATCTTGTTTCCAATATTTGCCTTACTCTCTATTCCTTACAAACACATAACACGCAAAAAAAAAAAAAAAAATGAGGAAAATGATAAGGAAGTCAGCATGTGCTGCAAAGATATTTCAAAAGCAAGATGCATAGAACAGTTGTACCTCGTCTTCACTAAATCCTTGTCCATCTTTAGGGGCAAACATCATTTCCCCAGTAGCGAGCTCAAAGGCTGTGCAAGCAAATGACCACATATCAACAGAAAAGGAATACCCAGCACGAAGTATGACCTCAGGAGCTCTATACTGTCTCGTTTGAATTTCCTCTGCAAATTGTTTGTCAGCCGAACATGCATTTCCAAAGTCTACAACCTTGCACCTCATATCAATCCCATCTAAACATCTTGCAGATTTTGGAGCTTCTCCTCCCATAGAAGCTCTTCTAACAGATATATTAGCAACTGCTCTTCTTGCCCTCCTTTTCAATTTTTTCTCAATGATGTTCATGGTAGATCCTCCATTTAGAGTACCGCCCTCAGGCCTTTCAAGAATTGGAGTAAGAGAAGATCTAACCGGATCCTTGGCAGGATCAATGGTCGAAAAGAGAAGAATATTTTCAGGTTTTAGATCAGTGTGGATTATACCAAGTTCTCTATGCAAGTAATCCAGACCTGTTAAAATGCATTTGCATATCTCCCTAACTTTATTCAATTCAAGCCCTTTGTAGCGGCTAAACCTGATTAATCGAAGTAAGCTATCACCAAGGAATTCAAGGACCATGCAAAGATGTTGCCCATTTGGGCCAGTGTGCTTAAAGTGGTCAATCAGGCGTACTACACACTTGGAATTTGAGGGATCACCACCAGCAATAGATAAAAGGATTTCAATCTCATGAAGGGCAGCTTGAGCAAACTGTTGCGCGCTCTTCTGAATCTTTAGAGCAACATATTTCTGATTGAAAAAAAAGAGAAAAAAGAGGAAGGTTTAGATGATAAAAGGGTGCAACTCCATAAAATTCAATTTATAATTGGCTGGAAGTAAGAGAGAGAGAGAGACTACAAGGCTCACTACTTTTTTAAGAGATTTTGCTATTGCAAACGTAGTAAAATTCAGAAGCTAGGGGGAAAAAAGGAAGAAGAAGAAGGCTTTCATCATAATGAGTCAAAGGATACCCTTTGAAATAACGTTGCTATTGTTGTTCAATGATTATGCAACAAATGAATCCTCAATCATGGGAAAAATTTTTTACAAGGGCAAAGGTTTTGCAAACATATAAACAACATTACTATTCAGATCAGTTATTTTTTTGGCCGTATTTTAGGAGATAATAGCCAATCCCAGAAAAAGAGGAGAAGAAATGAAACGGATAAAATGTCGTAGGGATTCAAAAAAAAAAAAAAAGAAAAAGAAAAAACCTTACTTAAAAAAGAAAGAGAGAAAACAGAATAGTAGCTCCGGAAAAGGAAATATAAAATAACGGTTAAACGGATGATCGATAAGGAAGTATGAAAAAATGATAGCTAGAGGTGAAGAAAGAAGGGGAAATGGGATTAAAAAAGCGAAGATCTTTTGCAATTAAGGATCAGAATCAGAACGAACGAAATTAAATTGTGCAAAATGAATAACACCCAGATCATAAAAACAGAAGAAAATTCCATCAATTCAAGCAATCAAGGATATTCATATTATATGAGGGTGAAGAAAGAAAGAGTAAAGAAATGGGAAAAGAAAGGACTTACAGAGGCTTGAGTATCGTAAGCGAGCCAGACAGTGGAGAACTGACCCCATCCCAGCTTCCTTTGGGCGATGTAACGACCACCAGCGAAGGGATCGCCGATCCGAACTGCATGATATCCTCCTTTCCTGTATGAGTCGATTCCCTCGTCATCTTCCTCCGATCCAGATGATGAAGAACACGACATATCCGCACTCTGATTCGATCACCCTTTTCGTCCCTTTCTGTTTATGATCTTGTTGGATTTCGGAGATGTCGTCGTCTTGAATCTTGGAGAAGCCCCTGTTCCAAGGGAGACTCTGTTCTGTTTTATTTTTGCCTTCCGATTTGTTTGCTTTATTATTATTATTGTTATTTTTGCCTTCAGTTTTACTTTGCTTTTCTTTTGGTTGTTGTGTTGGGTGCTTTTTTAATTCGGGAGATTTGAGGGAGAGAGACAGAGAGAGAAGGAGAGTAAAAAATGTAAAATTGTATGGCTTTGAATAGAAAGAAAGTAGCCAATATATGCGAATTCAACAAGTGTGTTTTGCTTTGTGGCTCCCCACCTTTTTCTGCTTTGGCTCCTTAAACTTTGAAAATTGCCCATTTTAACTTGTAAGGTGGGGTGTTGTTCCAGGAATTCACGGTTCTAGCCTCTCTTACTTGGCAATGGCATTGGCATGGCTTGGCTTTGCTTCTAGTATTACTACTCCAACTTACTGATTGATGTAGATTTTGTAAGATGAAAATGAAAAATGAAGATGTGGGTTTGGACTTCAACTTGGACGACTTTCTTTACCACATAATTGATTCACTCATCAAGGCATCAACCAAAGAAACAAATCCAGCGCATTCATAAATGATTAAAAGAATCTAATATAACGTAGTAAGTAATTCGTCATTATATTTATACCATATTTGAATTCAACAGCAATGTTTTATGCTCCAGAACTTAGCTTTCACAATGGTTACATGTTTAATGAAAAGAAAAGAAAAGAAAAGAAAAGAAAATTCATTTTCCTTCCACTACCTAAATTCCTTATCTTTGTTCTTCAACTTAAGCATCATTTATGTTCCAATCTCATATGACAATATTCAAGTGCCATCAGCAATGTTTTCTTCTAGGGGTTCTGTAGATTGTTTCATATGTATCTCTTTGGTTTTTGGAGAAGTTTTGTACCTGTTTTGCTTTCTGAAGCTGTTAGTATGTGGAAACGTAGTTTTGTTGCACTCAGTTCACTTTTTGTAGATATTGACACCAGAAATGGTAAATGCTGCACTGTTTGGCCCTCCAGCTAAGATTCCCGCACTCGCCAGATAAACCTTGTTGCTATACCTATACCATAATTTAAGGTAGCAAAACCAACTTCGCAGTCCAGGGGCACAACGTACTGTCCCAAATGGCCTCAAAGGGCCACTGGTCTTGGCAATGTGAGTTTAAATCAGTAGTATGTCCTATCAAAACAAAACCAGGTTAGGAGGCCACCCCAAGCCATGCCTTCCAGTCCTCCATCACAAACACAACAAGTTCTTGCAGCACAAAGTCATATTTGCTGAGGAGAGGTAACAGGGTGGCTCCTCGTCTTCAAACTTCAAACTCCTCAACTAATTGGCAAAGTGGAATCTCGGGTGACCTAACAGCTAGTGTTAATAAACAAGTTTATTATCAAGGAATTGGTCCTAGTACAAGCCAAGATAGACTGGGACTGACGGCTTCAGGTTTGACACTTTCTATGCAACAAGACCGCAAGTAACACCAGGGCCGATATTCTCTACTGTTCTAAAACAACAAGATTTATCCATACTGTCCAGCGTGCTAGCAGCAAAGGATCCCAAAGCAGTGGTGGTTTCAGGAAGTTTGTCTCTGAGTCCCCCTTTTGATATGCCTTCTCCGCAACTTCATTGCAATCAAAACAATCTTCTTCAGTAACCACATCATCTGCAACTACTTCAACTGTCTCAGCGGCCTCTATTCCAGCTTCTGGGCCCCATCCTTCTGCAAAGCCAAGCCCAGCTGAGTCTTTGCAAGTGCACTTTTCTCAACAACCAGTGGGTGTTCAGTATCATCTAGGACCAGGCCATCCAACAGGAAACAGAACCAGCGGGTTGCAGTTGAAAGCAATGCCGCTTTCTAGTTCAACTGGATTTCCTGCTGATCCTTGATAATCAAAGATAATTGAGTTGGTGGATTTTGATTTTTTAGGGATCTAAATAGGAACTGATATTATCATTTTTCAATCAGGGATTAAAAAACGGAGGAAAGAGAAAAGCTTCAGTAACTACTACTAGTAATTAGTAGCAGTATGCCAGTATTATATTCCAAGGAACAAAAATCCTGCAACTCACCTGTTTATTTAACTTTGACAAGCAAAGCAAAGCAACCTGTCTAAAATAATCTTCTTTTATTCTTTTTGTTTCAAGCAAGGCGAAGCAATGTATCAAGATTTGTAGTAGAAATAACAAGTTACTTTATATTTCTTCTTTTTGTTTCAAGCAATGACCAATAGGTTGTGCAATTGTTTTTGAATTTGAATAACAATTGACCAAGCACCAAATCAAATGTCAGACTCAGAAAGAATAAACTTTTCTGGTAAAGCTAGATCGATGACTCTTACCAAAGAAAAGAATCCTCACCTTAACCTTTTTTCCTCATTTTCTTTTTATTCACCTATTCTACTTCTAGTTCTATCAGCCATAAGCATAAACATTTTGGCTTCTTGCTTCCTGAATCTCTTCAAAGTGCTCAATCAATATATTGATGATGAATCCTGAATGTCGTTCTAAATGAGTGGACTTGAGTCACTCATGGCCAATGCTTCAAATCTCAATAATCCACTGTAACAGGTTATTTACATGCAACATCTTCTTGCTCTCCAACCATTCTCTTTCTTGACTAAGACAGAGAAGGACTGAATTCCATGTCAAATCATCAGGTATAATACTCTTTTGCAACATTTGCAGCAAAAGCATTATAGCTTTTTGAATATCCCCCATCCTACAAAAACCATCAATCAATGGACTATAACTTCCTCGATCAGGTTTGCAACCTCTTCCAACCATGTCCTCCATTAGCTTTAAAGCACTACCAAGTTTACCATGAGTGCATAACCCACTAATTATATCATTGAATGTTGATGCCACCGGAAAATAGCCACAGGCAACCATTTCATTCATCAGCTCAACTGCTTCTCGCATATACCCTTTTAGGCAATATCTACGAATTAAGCAATCATAAATAAGAACACTTGGAATGCCCCTTTGCTGGGTTATCTGATCATAAACTCTCTTTGCATCCTCAACCCTGCCCTCCCTGCAAAACTCCAATATCTTTAATGTCCTATCAACAGCTCTAGGAAATAAATTTTGCATCTTGGAAAGGAACTCCAATGCTTCATCTAAATGGTTCTCTTTGTATAAACCATACAGCACACTATTATAAGGACTGACACATCCACCTGAACCACCTTTACTCTCCTCCATTTGCTCTAAAATCTTAAAGCCATCTTCCATTCTCCCCGCTGAGCACAGTCCTTTTATCAATGTATCATAAGTAACAAAGTTCCAACTGATCCCATCTGTCTTCATGTCACTGAACATATCCAGAGCTGAATCCAACATGTCAGACTCACAGAAACCAGAGATCAATATGTTGTATGTGTCAGCATTTGGGAGGCAGCCCTTACGCTCCATTTCCTTCAAAAGCCGCTGTGCGACTTTCAGCTTTGCTATTCTACAATAACCCTTTATCAAAGTATTATAAGCTACCACATCAACTACACCTCCCTTGCTCTCGACTTTCTCTAAAATCTCAAAGGCTTCATCTACACGACCCACATTGCAGAGGATTTTCAGAACCTTATTGAGGGTGATGACATCCGGTACAAACCCCATGGTGAAGCTCTTCTCTAACAACACAAGAGCTTGAACTAAATTTTCTTCTTTACAATAAGCAGATATCAAGATATTAAAGGTAACAACATTAGGGTACTCCATTTCATTGATCAAGCTTCTGGCTCTCCCAACTTTGCCATTCTTACATAGAGCATGGATCAAAGTGTTATAAATTACAGTGTTTGGCTTTACAGGGCTAGACTTGATAAGCTGCAAAAGCTTAAAAGCATCGGCGATTCTATTAGTCAAGCAAAGACCTTTCATCAATATCCCAAAAGTGTAGTCATCACCTTGAACACCAGTTGACATCATCCTCTTCCTATAAAAGTGCCTAGCCAAATCAATATCTTCCTTAACAAGAACATCAAGTATTGAATTGAAAATCTTCAAAGAAGGAGTGTTATTAAATCTCGAAGCTAAATCAATAACCTTGATGACATCCCGGATCATCCGGGCTCGTCCCAGGCCTCGAACAAGGGTGACAAAAGTATCTTCATCTGGGGGAACACCTAATGAGGTGGGCATTTCGTCGAGCAGTTCCTTGACAGTGATGAAACGGCGAAAAGCACAGAGCTTGTGGATCAAAGCACGGTAGGTGGATTGAGAGTGGGTGAAATTCGGGAGCTTTGAAGCCCATTGGAAGGTTTGCAGGGCTGTTTCAGCTGAATTCTGGTCTAGTATGAGATGGGCAATATGCTCATGACTTGGGACGCCCAGGGAAGATGAAGAAGGAGAAGAGGATAGAAGTCTTGAATGAAATCTAGGCAATGGTTTTAGATGAAAATGGGTTCCTAACGATGACAAAGCTGAACGTCTCCAACTCAAATGATATAGGAGATTCGTCATGGGAAGGACTCAATTTACCTCCCACTTGATGTATGAGAAAATGGCTCGTCTTTAGATCGATGCCTTACTCGCCTAACAAGAAAAAAGTGCATTTAATTCACATCAATTCAATGCAGACAATGATTCAAAGTCAAAACGACAGTAATAGGAGTTGTAGTATTTTTTTTTTTTTAATTTGAAATTTTGGATAGTGAGTTGATCAACTTGTGTTGTAGTGTACCAGTGTTGTTAGTATCGTAGTGGGTTTGACTTTGATGGCACGGCAAAGTAAAACTGACGTTAATCTCATCAAACAAAGAGATTGAGTTGAGCTCATGTCTGTTTGAAAGTAGCATATAAATCATCCATCCAAGTCCGACAACACATGTGTCGACTGTCGATCAAGGTTTCAAAGACAATGAAAACTACAGTTTAGCTTAGTTTGTGTCATTTTGTCAAAAGTATGTAATATGTAAAATTATCATCACATAATTCACTACTTGTTAAGTAGTAGTATAAGTGGTAATTATGATGGATCATGTATGCATGAATGCATCAAGATCATGATGGTTGTTGGCTTTACCTTCATGGATCAGATAGACCTTTTTATAAACACTTTGTGTTTCCATTAACTTGGTACTGGTACTTTTTTTTAATTTATTGTTACTTACTCCCACAAAACAAAGCCTAAATAAAACAATTTCGATCCGATGCCAATGCCATGCCCTTCTTTCTTTGTCAGAAATCCAACTCAGACAACAAATAAATGCCTTTATATATACATATTAACAAGAATAAAATAAACAATGTAAAAGAAGAGGACGAGCTCAAGTCAGAAATCCGGAGGTGAGCCTGAGCAAAGCACTCTCTGCCCTTTGTAAACACATGCTCCTCCTTCCACTTTGACTCGTTTCCCGTCTACATTGCTAATTTAATATACCCACTAGGCAGCCACTCTGGTCTCCGCCCATGGCTGCCGCCCTCGACTGCTGGTCTACCCCATCCACCTCCGACGACGACACAGTGGAGCAGGTTCTCATGCGGGACGACCACAGATCCGAGGAGGCATCTTCCTCCTCTTCTTCTGCCAAAATCGAACCGCCACACGCCAGGCATAAACGATTTCACAGGCTCAGCAGGAACGTCTCTGAGGCCATAGCCTCCCTCAAGAACTCCCTTAACCTCGACTCCTCACGTGACCAGCCTCCTCCTTTTTCTCTCCATCCTGCTTCCTCCAAGGTCGAGACTTGCCGAAAACTTGTCTGGGGCACCGTTGTACGGAACTTGACTCAACTTTATCCTGGAAGTCAGTTGCCTGAGAAGCTTGTCTCCAATATTCGGAAGCATTATGATTCCTTGCCTCTCAGGTCGCCTTCTCTGTTCCTTGTTCATACTCATTTTTGGGATACTAAAAATGCAAGAAATAGCAACACCAATTTACATATAGCTTCCTTTCAACATTAGTTATTGGCTTTTAAACAGTTATAATCTGGGTTTCTCATTATTAATATTTTCTTGAAATGCTTAAAGTGGCCTTGCCTTAATTATTGCTAAAGCTTTCCTATTTCTTCTTCCTCAATTTTCTTTTTCGGTATTATGATTACAGTTATGCACAGGCGGGATTTGATATGAAAGAAGTCTTTCTACATATGAAATTGATAGAGCAGGCATCAGGGGATGATCAACCTGCTATATTAATTGAACGAGTGTCTGATGATGAGATACAAGGTTCTGTTTTCAAGCTCACATTTGCTTGTAACTGTTGCTTTTCTTGGTCTGCCATGTCTGCTGCTCTTGATAGTGCTTCCATTTGTTGCAAGAAGATGCAAATTTTTGAGAAGAAAAGCTTGACCCTTGGAATTTTTCTTCTCTTGGTTCAACCCGCCCAAGACAAGTTATTTAAGTCCCAGGTCGAGAATGCCCTCAAATCTGCTATCAAGAAGCCCAAATTGACCACTGTGAAGCTACCATTTGGGCTTTGTGGGTGTCAGGAGGAGAATACTAAAGGGAGAGACTTTGGGGAAATTGAAGAAGACCAAATTGAGCAGTCTCATAGAATTGAGATTGATAATCCAAGTGCAAAGATTCAGCTTCAAATGCCTCTACCCACTTCATCGATTGTTGTATCAGTTGATGAATGGGAAACCATTCAATCGGGTGGGGACAAGATTGGGAAATGGCTGTTGAACTCTGACAATCTTGAGTTTATTGATCAGATTGGACCCAACTCTTTTATAGGTGTTTACAAGGGTAAACGTGTTGGAATTGAAAAGCTCAAAGGATGTGACAAAGGGAACTCTTATGAGTTTGGACTTCGAAAAGATCTCTTAGAACTTATGATTTGTGGGCATAGGAACATTTTGAAGTTTTATGGTGTTTGTATTGATGAAAATAATGGGTTGTGCATCGTGACCAAGTTGATGGAAGGTGGATCAGTCCATGATTTGATGCTAAAGAACAAGAAGCTTCAGATTAAGGAGATAATGAGAATTGCAGCAGATGTTGCAGAAGGAGTCAAGTTTTTAAATGATCATGGCGTTGCATACAGAGACCTCAACACACAGAGGATTCTGCTAGATAAGCATGGTAATGCATGCTTAGGGGACATGGGTATTGTCACTGCTTACAAGAGTGTTGGCAGCGAGGCAATGGAGTATGAAACTGATGGTTACCGTTGGCTAGCTCCTGAGGTGTGTAATATCTTAATTACTGTTCTTTGATTAATATCATCACACCTCTTCCATGTTGATCATAGGCGCAAAAACTATATTCCCAACCCTGGTCATAGCTCATGGTAAATCAAATTCACCTAAATAAACCTTCTCAACAGTCGATGTATGACTTACAGGCAATTCATATTGATTTTTGTTGCTTTTATAACGTTTTTAAGGTTCAATGTACGTGGTACAACTCTTTTTGATCAACCTAATCTTTGTTAAAAGGGACTTTATGTCACTTATCCAATATCATTGTCTGGGCGTGCATAACATGTCTTAATGATTGTCTCTTTTTACCCTTCAATATGGTGTTAACCTTTATTTATGCAATCCTACATTCTCAATTAAGCAAAAGCATCAACACTGTTGAAGTGCCCACCATGTCTAACTGCGGAGACCACATATTGGAACTTTTTAATTTTAGCTTGATTTGAGTCCTTTCCATACCTAATCTCAAAGCCACTGTTTGACTGCTGTTTTGCCTAATTCATGTTGATATTATGATTATCTTTAAAGCAAAACTAGAGGAAATAATTTGTGATGCCATATTTTATTATTTCTGCCCTCTTTTTTTTCGGCATGCGTGGCACCACATGGGGAGGGAGGGTTCTGTTGCTGAAAATTTATTTCAACTTTAACCGATTGATTCTCTTGCTACATGCAAGTTAGGTCTCTTTAACATGTTAAGATATTTGTCGCTTATGCTTATTTGGACTTCAAATTGCAATAATTACTTTTGTTCGGCCGGCGTTTAAGTTGTTGATGTTTTGGTGTAAAAATACATGATAATAAAACTGGGAACAGTTTCAATGCATTACGTCATGATTTGATTTTCAAAATACAATAATACTTTATCTGTTCATTGCCCCCCCCTTTTTTTTTCTTTTCTTATTCCTGTTACAACTTACAGGAGCTGATCATTTTTTTGGCTCTTGTATCTTTTTTAAGTGCAGATCATTGCTGGGGACCCGGAGAATGTTACTGAGACATGGATGAGTAATTCCTATAGTTTTGGGATGGTGATTTGGGAGATGGTGACAGGTGAGGCTGCCTATTCTGCCTGTTCACCGGTGCAAGCAGCGGTAGGAATAGCTGCTTGTGGCCTAAGGCCTGATATACCTAAGGACTGCCCACAAATCCTCAAATCTCTGATGACCAAGTGCTGGAATAATTGTCCATCAAAGCGACCACAATTCTCCGAAATTTTATGCCTGTTGCTGCAGTCCAATAATCGATAGCAAACGCTCA